>JAOEHQ010048390.1:0-10240 GCA_025447715.1 Asclepias incarnata
ACCCCTCATAAGCAATAACTAAAGGGATACCCGCGCAATGCGGCGATAGTATTAGCGGCGGTGGTGCGGAGGTGGCGGAGACTGGTGGTGGTGGTGGCAGCGGCGGCAGCGAGTAGTGTAGGTAATTGATCTAAAGATAATTGTTATAAAGGGAGCTGGTGTAAGTATTTTAGAAGTTAAGAGATAGATGACGTAAATATATAAGAACAAAATAGATATATTATCAGGTAAAAATATTTAAAATAGTGAATAAAGATGTGAGGCAAATTAGGTACATCAACTTTGTAATTTAAGAAAGAAAGAAGAGTGAGGATAAATGCTCTATAAAAAAGTATAGATAATAATTTTGCATATAAATTAAATAATCCATTAACAATTAGTATATGACAAAATTAGTGTCAATGAATCCATCCACCATTTTGAACAAAGATTTCTAGCATAGTACTATAGTAGCATGTTCTTTAGACCACCAAGACGGTCCATTTTCCAACAAATAAATAAACCTCAAAAAAACCTTGCAATATGGAATGTTTTAAGTATAATAAGTATTAAGGTCGCGTTTGATTCATAGATTTTGATTAAATCTAATGGAATTGAATTTCAATTCTTGATATGTTTGGTTGTTAAAGAATGAAAAAATCTCATTCTGGAATGTAAACATTTCTTCATTTGATGAAATTCACATTCCTTGGAGGTTTTGAAAAGATTTTCTTTCATTCACTCTCTTGAATCTCCAAAAGACAAAAAAACATTTCATCAAATTTCAATTCCTTTGACAGATTCTACTCCTTGTAAAACATTCAATGAACCAAACGCACCCTAAGGGTTGCTTGGTTCCTAGAATGTATGAAATTTGATAAAAATTTAGATTTTTCTATGTTAACTTAACATGACAAAGAAGACATTCAAATTTAATTTCATCAAATTCTCATACATTGCAAGAACCAAACGGCTCCTAAATGAATGAATAAAAAAAATATTGACTAAATTATCTTCAAATGTTATAGTTATATAAATACGTTGAGTGTTTTTTTTTGTAATACGTTTACGAGTCGACTCGCAGCAAAATTAGTGTTTTTTTTTTTTTTTTAAATCACATTACTCGATTCATTCATTTATAATATTTAACTTTAAGATATTTATATTGTAACAAGAATCAGCTTTATACATTATTGTCCCATTAGTTGTACGATTTAAAATTTTAAAGTGGTAAAAACGTACAGGGTCCATGTGAAAAGTTGATTAGAAACGCTAATCAATGCAACAAGGGAAAGACCTAATCAATCAAATGGCATTACTTTCTTTTTTTTTTTAACGGAAATTGTCGAATAGAACCTGTCCAGCCGCCTTTCACCATTCAAAAGTTAGGGCCGGCTCAGACCAGTGTAATCGATTGTCTTAACTGGACCCTTTTATATCCTCGCTGAGTATGACATTACTTTTTTGAATGGCATAATTAAGCCAACACTTTGACATAAAAAGAGAAATGTTACGCCTACAAACCAAATAATACAAATATAAATAGACAAATTCTATTTGTTTCTTTCTTTTTCCCTACCTTCTTTATCTCATAGATGCTACCTATGCAAGTTTTATTATATTTTATTTGTATATTATTTGTAAGCGTTGGGTTTTCCCAGCAACAATCACATGAGACTTGTGATTGGCTTAAAGCTTTTTCTTTTTGACTCTTTTTGTTTTAGGCCAACGATTAGGATTGCATATGCACAGTTGAGGTGTCATTGCAAAGCTAAACGTTGGCTTCCTAGTGATATTACTTGACGACGCAAATAAAAAGCTGGCAATTGCTATCAGCTAATATTTTTCATTAGTATATCTGAAACAGACAGATTCAGTAGTTTCGGACTATCACTTAAACTTGGGTTAATTAAGATTAGTGTTAATAGCCATGCAAGTGTAACGTATTTTTTTTCTTTCAAAATATTCGTTTTTAATCGTGTATTTTATTTTTGTTTAATTGAGCCATTATAATATTTGCTTACAAACTTGCATGAATGAATTTTAATACAATTCAAGTACTATTTTAGAATTCATAATTGAATACACTTATATCAAAATAAATAAAGGACAGAAAAAAATATATAATAATAATGTCAGTATTGACTGTCGCCATTAATTGAAATTAAACATAATATTTATCATGTCTATTTGTCTCGAGCAGTAAACCCACGGAAATTCTCTGGTATAAGAGGTGTTACACATTTTATTTCTAATCTACATTTTTAGGAGTTTGTAAAAAATGACATTTTCATAACATAAGAATATACAAGTTTTTTAGTCGGAATTGGTAAAACCAAAATAAAATATATACGTAAAATGTAATTTGCATAGTCAAGTCAAAAATATATGTTATACATCTGAATCGCCCTAGCTTATGCTTATGCTTATATGCATCCATATTAGGATTGTTTGAACCAAACCATCCAGTAGAAATTAAACTTCAACAAATGAAAGAGGTTAACCACAAACGTGGACCATTTTGGATGCAAAAAATTTGATGAAATGCATGATATATAGATCAATTAAGTTCGATAATTTAGAGAATGCAAAAAAATTGATGAAATGCATGATATATAGATCAATTAAGTTTGATAATATAGATTTTAGAGAAACTGGAAGCAGGCCGAACCGTTTACATATATCAAAACATTTGAAAATAGGTTATGTTTTTAAGTTCCAAGTTTTTGGCCTAACCATGTACGAGCTTGCGTTTGAGGTTTCTCGGGACGAGATAACTGAATCGCGAATATGCGTACATTTAGTTCCCCTTTAAATAATAAAGCTTGAAAAGGTTATCGGATGACCTAACTCCATATGACCATATATATATATATATATATGTATATATATCATAATTTATAAGAATAGAAATGACTCACATATTAACACACAAATGTCTACAGAGGTTTAAGGGGTATAAATCTTATATAAACATTACAACTTGTATGTACAACTATAAATAGGGTAATAAAATGAAGCAAGAAACTCAAAATTCATTTTAAAAATGAAAAACAAAAAAAAGCTTTGTGACGGCCGTTAGATGCAACAGCATGCAAGACGGCAATAGGAATCCTATCAAAATTACTTGGAGCAAAATTGAGGAAAAGAAAAAACTACATCTATCGCTAATATCATAAGCAAATTAAATGTTCAGCAGAGAGACTATGATATGCAAATTAACACTAAAAACAGCAGTCGATTGACAAAAAGTATATGAATTCCATAAGTATATATCATATCAAGCACATTAAAGCATAAAGATCAGTAGCATTCAACCAGCAATAATCAAGGATCATATTGGACGACAAATCTTAAGCCTGAAAGAAGGAATCTAGCACATCAGGAAACACGTTCAGCTATGTCCAGATTTCTTACAAAATGACATATCTTGGCTGTTCAGTTTATCTAACCTATCCTCTCCAAGCGAGATCCTCAAACCATTCATGAGTACTTACATCTATAACTAGTAGTTAAGAAGTAATACCATGTACCAAAAAGCTATTATGAACAAAAAATCTGGAAGATTTAGTGATAGCCAAAGAAAGGTATTTGTTCACTGTGCCTCAACATTTCAAAAAAGGATACTATAATTACCGAACATCTGATAAAACCAAAGCAACCAACTTGCTTAAAAGTGGTTAATAAACCACATCAATTAACTCATTTTTAGATAGTAGTTTTATGATGCAGATTTTAAGTCACAAATTCGAACAACTGGACCTGATAAATCACGATTAGCCTGACTAGTAGCTAAGCACCTATTATAGCAGAAACTTAATGTCAGGTTTCACTAGACTGTTTACTCTTTCCTAGATAAGTCCACGAGCCACCCAGAACTCATATTTCATACCGAACTAATTATGTCCACCCACCACCACAGTCGATGACTATTCATCTTTCTGTTGAAAATTTGATTCATTCCTAAGAACATAGCACAAAGGAATGAAACTAGCCAAATAATAACTGACATCTAGATGCAGATCTAAGCATGTCTAAACTATTTCAAAAATATATGTAAAAGAAAGCTGGGGTCAGCAATACCTTGACTAACGGACCTTCTTAGCGGTTCCCATTCCCTTCCCCTGTTTCCGTTCCCGAACGCTTCTGATGTATCTGAAGTAAGAGATTAGCTGCAAATTGCAATGTTGATTGATATCGCTCATTCTTATTTGCATCGAACTCCAACGTTTGTTGACTTGCTCCCTTCAACCCCGATTGTAGTTGCTGCATCTGCTCTGGGAAATGCATACCAGAGCTCACCATATTTTGTGCTTCATTAAAATTAGTACCAATTACCTGGTTTGAAGATGTGACACCATTAACTCCACGATGAAACACGGAGGAGGTATCAGTGTTCAAATCCTGTGGGCTATCAAGTTGGTATTGCTGAGCAGCCTGCGTGGGAAGTTCAAATTGCACACCTTGTGGAGTTTGATAGCTAGAGCCTGTCATAGATGCTATTGTCTGATTGTGGGACGGACTGAAAGAAGGGTCGTGAATATGACTATTTCTAGTAACTGCCAAATTAGAGGCATTGAATGTATTTGATAGATACGCCTGTTTTTGTGTGAAATGTCCAGTTAATTTGGATGTTTCATTTTCATAGATCTGTCCCTGAAATTGCTTTTCATTCAATAGTGGCCCTGCCACCGTACCTGATGGTTGGTGGCCATTAGAGTTAACCTTGGATAAAGAAGCCAGAGTGGCAATAAGTTCAGGTGTCAAAGAAAGTCCAACAGGGGTGGTTGGTGTGGCTGTAATTGGTGGTACAGAGTGCACAGGTTGGGGATTACTAGATAGAGGAACTTGCAAATTATCAATATACAGAGGCTGGCTAATTGAAGGACCAGATACGCTGTTAGAGACATGCTTTGGAAACTTCAAAACAACCCCATAGAGACGGTCGGGACCAGAAACTTTTAAAACAAATCTAAGAAAGTCGGATGGTGGGACCAAGAATAAGGTAGTCCCATCGACAAATTTAACAACACCCGCTCTGTTACGGTCACCCATGTACCTTAGGAATTCAGTATATGAAGCAAAATCCTCTTCACTATCAGGTAAGAAGTAAACAAGATCAAAACCAATAGCATCTGCGTAATGTTTTGCCAGTGTGTCTAATCCTGTTCTAGCTGAGCAATTTATAATTTCAGGGCTGCAGGGTCAAAATTCCAAATGTTTTTAAGATACTGAGAACTTTGTAACGAAACCAATAGGCACAAATTGTTGATTTGATCAAGCAAGTATTATGCATACCCTTCTTTAATCTTGTTACAGGAATTCCAATCCTAGTTTAAACTTAAAGATTCAATTAATCATTGTAGTATCCTTATCTTTAAACTTTAGTTAGAGATGGACGTGTATAAAAACTTCATAACAATAAATTATCTCCCTAAGTATCTCTTCTTCTATCAAATCTCATATATGGCTCATATAATCAACAAGGTGTTGACTCCATTACTTTATTAAATAGATGATTAGACATCCAAGACTCAACCAGCCCACTCCTATAGTTTTGATTGTCAGGTCATAAGCTAGATTCCTAGATATTTCTTAAAATTCTAGATATCTAATTTGTTCATAACTTGCAAACCTGAAACCGGGGGCTCAAGTAAACTACATATCAAATTGGTTTTAATAATTTGATGTGTCTTTTCATTTTTTTGTTTCTATTACACAGCCAGAGAACGAACTGAAGTATGTACTTTTTTTTAACCTTGGCCTTTATTTTATAATGATATATTATGATTTTTAAACTTGGTAAAAGACAGTTGTTCCTTGCAAATCCTTGAGCTAGTGGTCATGAGCTCAAAAAAGGATACATGGGTCATGTACATGAGGTCAATCTTCTATCTTTTGCCAAAAAAAAGGAAGAAATGAAATACTATCATATTTGCAAAATTGAAAATAAAGGGTAGAACAAAAAACAAAACTCAGGTTTAATGAATATGAAAGAGAAAAAAGAAGAAACTGACTCCAATTTTCTGACACGTGAGTAAGACAGATACACACTACTTAAAAGCAAAAGGATGATACAAACTATCTGAAACCTTTAACTTGATGTGTCTGCCATTTTTCTTATCTCTTTCAAAGGCATAATTATCATGTTTATCTTCTACTCTTAGCCTTCGTTTTGAATTTAGCAGATAATGACTTTTCATTCAAATTTTGGAAAAAAGATGAACAGATATTTCCCCTTGCATACAAAACCTCATATCCTCTCCCCACCCCGCCCCCCAAAAAATGGAGTGCAAACATGGGTTCATCATGCTTTTGTTATTAAAATAAAAAATAAAAAATAAAACACGAGGGAAAGGAATAACTTACATCTCATATCCAATCCAATCTCCAACAGGAACACATCGCGCGCAACAAACAGGAGTTCCACCCTTAGCAATGATGCCTCGCCAGATATAATTAACATCAGGACGGTCAATGTTGGGGCTCCCGCTTGGGAATCTTAAGTTTGAGGGGACAAGACCCTTCGCTTGAGGATCACCTCTGGATAAATGACCAGTTGGCAAAACCCGATCATTTGTTTCTTTTAGGGGCATTGGACCATCAGTTTTGAACCTTTTAAGCTGCCCCTGATTTTGGCTTGCATCAAAAACATCCCGTGTCCGAGGAGCGGACTTGGTCAAAGGGTTCATACTTGCTAAAGGCGAAGAAAGCATCTGATTTGAAGAAGGCCTCCAATTGAGGCCGCCTACTGGATTTATAGAATAAGGGTCTGGCCCGGAAATACCTTGACCTGGGAGTATAGAATCAAAACTACCCTGGGGAGCAAAAGGGTGCATATAACTATCATCTGCTCCCACAAGAGGACGCACACCCCCATGGAAGCTATGCGACACTACAGATGGACCAATCACATCGAACTGTGGTGCTTGGAATGGGAAGTCATTAAATAACCCATTAGGCATTGGGCCTCTGGTTCCATTAAGATATTGGTTTGGTGAGAGCCCTTCTGTTGAGAATGTAATTGCTATTCTAGGATCATTGAAAAGTTTTCCCTGCAATCCGTTCTTGGCCTGCTGAGCCTCTTCAATGCTTCTAAATTCAACAATTGAACAGTACTTTGAAGGAAAACTTTTTATCTTCTCAATCTCACCAAATAATATCATGGCATTGTGTAACATCTGTTCATCAATATGAAGATCTGAAGGATAAGATACACATAACACATTACTTGGTTGTTCTTCATCCCCTTTTCGACCTTCTGATTCGAGAATATTCTGTAAGAAAACATAAGTTGCGATAATGAATATTACCATCTGATATGGGACACGACAAGATGAATGAACAATTGTCTTTTATTACTTAGAGGTGATAATAGAAAATTAATAACTTACTTTTCTAGAATGAGATCTGGAATAATCCACACGAATCACACTTCCACCTTTATATTGGCCATGCATAGCTTTAAGAGCCTTAACTGCATCTTCTAGTCTAAAATAATCAATGTATGCAGCTTTTTTATCCCATTGGAATTTAAAATCCTTGATTTTTCCAAATTTAGAAAATTCTTCTAGGAAATCTTCTTTCGATATGGAAGAACTGATACCACTGACCCACAAGCTCTTGCAAGGTTTAGCCTATTACATAATAATAAGAAAATCGAATAATTACAAGTAAGTTAAGCAATGACAACACCAAAAGAACTAAAATCCTAGAAAGTAGGCATGCAGGAAAAACTAATAAGAGCAACTATACTTCAAATTTGAAACAGCTAAGCAAGCATAAGAAGTCGAAATAGATGCAAACCTAATATTATTACTTCATTAAATAAGCCTTGGAGTTTTTAGCATAAGGGTGTTAACATTTTTTGTTAGGGAAGAATGCACATGCTAAAGGGTTAAGAGATATTACAGCTTTATAGATCAATCCAGCAAGTGTGTGATTTTAAATGAGTGTCTATGTATAAAAAAACATCCCTTGGATACGGTATTGATGGGAAATACTTAAAAACTCAATTTTGCAAGTGATGCAGAAGTAAACATTGGTCATTTGCAACTGATGCAGGTAGTGTAGCAGTAGCATACTGACTGATGAGGACATCTACAGGTAGAAAAGAAAGCCTGACGTTGATGATAAAGCTTGCAGAATAAGTCGTGAGAGTTGAACACAAAAGAAACACTGATATCAGTTATTTCTTATGTCTTTGTAGAATTCATCCGTTACTTGCGATGTTATTTTTATTTTTATTTTTTTCCCCTCTCTTTATCAGATTCATCACTGATGCATAGGGGAAGGTTAGCTGTTACGTAATGATGTTTGTTAAAGTGATACTTGGATTATCTTCTGAGTTTCCGTTTCAACACTTGACTAGTTAGGTAGTTTTTATATAGAAACATCTTTTAAGAGACACTGGAACGGCCAACTTAACAGCAATCACACCAGGCTCACTTGCATGTTATGTGTTACAAATCATATCTTTCACGAGTTTGAAATGTGATCAACTTATCCATTACATCGTTAGGTTTCTACACGTTAAGTATCACCTCCTAAGAAAGACATGGCAGCCTCAACTAATTTAAAAAAAGTCATTCAATGAAACAATGTTGGTTCACGTATTTGATTTGCGGTCTTTAGTTGTTCTCATTAGACCAGCTTTAACTTTCATTATATCAAAAGTTCCCAAAATCGATATTTCTCCATTTGTTGATATCAATTTTAACCGAGATTTAGCACTTATTCCATCTGTTTCCTTCATCAGAATCACAAAATCCACCTTTCTTTTCTAATAATTCGCGGAAGTCACTTGCCTCGAATTTTCCTAAACAAATCCCCAAATGTAGCCACAACTATTCAGGTTGAATTCAATTATAAGCCTCCAAATTGTTGATAGGCTTACGTTTTAGTAAAAACAGCACATTCGTTCATTATACTAACGTTATGGTATGCATTCTAATAAATACTCCCAACCTATAATGTTCATATAGTGTACCTTATGATTTAGTAATGCGACATGAATGGTTTGCCACGACTAATCCGTTTCTTAAACCGACTTGGCTAAACATCAACTTTTCAACACGGTTTAAGGTTGGGAGTTCCGCTTTTAATTGCAGATTTTAATCACAATGTTTTAATTGATACAAATCATTAGGCAATTATCCGAAAACAAATATAAATCTGTTTCACTACATTCAACCAAACAAAAACAACGGTACAAATCAATACATACAAACACATGAATATCAATATCAATAACGATAACGAAAAACATCGAAAACCTAACGGAACGATACAAACCGGTTTCGCAAACTCGATCTTCAATGGACTTCCATGAAGAACGACTCCTTGAAGACTATCCCTAGCTTTTTTAGCATCATCTGCGTTATTAAAATACACGAAAGCATAATTACGTGAAGGATAACAACACACACTATCCACACCGCCGTGTTTCTCGAACAGTTTCCGTAATTCTGTTTCCGTTACATCGCCGGCCAAGCTTCCTACCCATAGATTGTTTGACATTTAAACAAATTCTGATTATTATTATTATTATTATTTGTTATATATATAGATATAGATATATAGAGGGTGGTGAATTTGATGGTTTTGTTGAATTAGGGTTTGTGATTGAAAACCAAGAGGTGAAAGAGGGGAAGAGTTATATATAGAATTGGGGGTGATTATTGCCACGTCATCGTGTTGTGAATATTTTTTGTTTAGAGAAAATGTCACAAATGGTCCCTGTTGTTGGCAGTATTTGCATTTTAGCTCCTGTGCTTTTTTTTTCGCTGCTAACTATCCCTGGACTTTCCATTTTTGTTGCCAGAGGTCTCTGACATTAACTTCTGTTAGTTTTCATCCGTTAAACCCCTCATGTGCATTGCACGTGAGGGTATAATCGTCCATTTCAAAATCACATGGACTATTTGTGATAAAAATAATTTTTATTTTTTTTATTAATGATATTTTTTAATTAATGGTATATATATATATATTTATGTATTTAAAAACATTTTTTATTTTTTATTTTTATCAACAAGAGTAACAGCAATAATAATCCAACAAGATCAAACAAAATCATCATCATACCAAAACCTAAGAACAAACAAATCCTGATTAGATGAACAACAAGAACTAGGGATGAGCCAAAAATCCCAAATCTCGATCCCGTCCCGGTACCGGTCCCAAAAATTGGTACCGAATCCCAAATGGGACCGGGACCGGTACTTACTTTTGATAGTTTTCGGGATCGGTACCAATCGGT
>JAOEHQ010048391.1:0-10239 GCA_025447715.1 Asclepias incarnata
TGTGTTGATTGTTGCTTGAGTCAATGTTGAATCCGAGAATATTGCTTAGACTTCGTTCTTCTTTGACTTCGTCTCTTGTTGTACCCGTTGAAGAATAAATGTTGATATTCCCTCGTGAGTCTTTATGTTAATCTTCAATATAGTTGATATATTCAAGATCCTGTAACAGAAAATATCCTTCGGAGCCAAAATATTATTTGCAACACGTTAGAAATAATATAATTCAGGATCCTTCAAAGTCAAGATCCTTAAGCAAGATTTGACCCCGAACACCCGTATTGATACAAACTTACGAAACTGTATACACATACACATGAATACACACACTATACACCAACAAAAACATACAATTTACATCATCAAAGTATCACCAAATTCTATGTGGCTATCATAACCAGCCAACAACTCAGATTTGTGACGTATACGGAGGACTCTCCTCTAATAGGATTAGGAAGATGGTTATTCACTTATCTATACTCCTTTAAAATTCAAAATTTTCAACACTTTCATATTTATCTTATTTATGTATTTAATCTACTTAGTCACTTCAATATTTAAATATTTTATAAATAAATAACAAACACAATATATATAAGTGTGTTGTAGACAATTCAAAGTCGGAGTCAGTTGTCGGAAAAGTTGTCCGCTGTCACAACTTGTGGGGTGTCCTAACTTAAATTACAAATATATTCAAATTTAAGAATTCATTTATCGCCGCACATTGTGCGGGTACGATTTCTAGTTCACTATATATGCATTACTAGTTTTAAGATCCGTAAGACACAAATCTTTTTTTCCTAGCAAAGAAATATTCCTTTTGTAGTTGTGGCTATTTTAACGTTCTTGTTTTGCACGCATCTGATGACTCATGAATCTTTGTGAAGAAAATAAATAAGCGTTAATGCGTGGTTTGACGAATCCCTCTCTGGCGTCATATATTGGGCACACTGCCTTCTGCTGCGGTTTAAGATATTTATATATTTGTTTACTTTATTTATCTTTTATTTTCCATTCTAATGATTTGTTTCCTATTATAAGTTTATTTAATTCTCTATAAAATTTGATCTAGGTTCATGGCTTGTTAGTTAGTTTTTTAAATATTATTATATTGTTTCTTGAGTGAAACTTTCGATCCAAGCAATTGGTTTGAAGCTTGTGATTTAAAGCTTTTGATTTTCGATCATGTGTTTTTGATAGCCATTTGATTGCATAAAAAAACTGCATCAGTTAAGAGATTGTTTTGCGGTATGTATGTAATTAGTGTTTTAAAAATCGGTTTGAAACGATTGGTTTAATCGGTTCCCAGTTTGTAAACCAGTTTAACTATGCCGGATTTTTAGTTAAAGTGACGAACAGTTGTACTAGCCGATTTTTCCGGTTTATGTTACGTCACAAGGCTACTAACTCTAAGATCCCTGTGAGTATAAACTATATATAAAAACAAATATATGTCGAATGATTATGCTTTTATTAATAAACAACACAGTTTCTCTTTTCCACGGAATAACAACGATTTTACAATAAAAGTGAAGGACGGGAAAAGAACGCAATATACCTTATCTATATATACTATCCCTATCCCTAGACTTTGTTTGAATTCATGCATATCTTGGATGCTCTTTGAGTTGATATTCTAAATCTTATCTTGTTTAGAAGATATCCTTTTCTTTAGCTCTCTCTTTTGTCAGCTCAATCATGACTCAGCTCAGTCTCAGTTTTTCCCAATCGCAACTCAGCTTGGTTTCCCGATTGTTACTCAACTTGAGCTTATTTTCTACTTCAACCTAATCGTAACTCAGCTCAAGTTGTATTAACTTCAACATGATCGTTACTCAGCTTAGGCTAACTTCTAGTTCATCTTCTTCAGCCTATCGTTACTCGGCTCATGCTGACTTTTTCCACTCCTCAAGCTGATCCAGCATCTGAGGTCTTCTTTACTAAGTCTGAGCTGATCTAAGACTAAGATCATTTTCAGCCTTCAGGTATCACTTAGTTCTTCATTCCTGGACTGCATATAAGTAAGTTGCATAACATGTTAGTTTGTTTTGTTCATCAGATTCACTATTGGAAGATACAATTTTTAACAATATGTCCATATATGTTGATGACAAAATATCTACTTTTGAACTAGACCCTAAACTCAGGTGTTTCTTATAAATTGAGATCTTTTCACATATTAAGCACATTTGTTACAACAATATCTACTCAACAGTTGTAATAGCAAATTTGATCTTTAATTTGCAACAATTTCAGCTACGACAATTTCTTTTCTTCTTGATAGCACTTGTAGCTATCTTTTCATCATTTACAACACTCTCAGTTGCATCTTGATTCATTTATAGCACTTGAGGCTATAGTCATCTTATCTAGAACATATGTTTTTATAGTCTTGATCAATATACAACACTTGCAACTATATTATTCTTCATCGTTGCACAAACCACTACATTCTGTTTCTTGTGGCTCTTTCAGCCAACATATTCATTTACAACATTTGGAACTGTACTTTTCTTCCATCTACGGCATACTCGGTTTTCTCTTGATTCATGTGTAACGCTGATAGCTACACCTTGATTTACCTTGAAGCATTTTAGCTTCACTTGCTTCTTAGATTATAGTCAGTTCTATCTTGATACTAACCACAACACTTTCAACTGTGTTCTTCTTTTGCCTTACTTGTAGTAGTCTTAGTTTGAACTTCTTTATCTTGCTTCTAATACCATCTTCTACAAGAATCCTTTCCTCACCTTTTTGTAGTGACTATGTCTTTAAATGTTCAATTAGTGAAAGTTGAATCGTTATCCTATAACATCATTATGTAACATTTATGATTACATGTCTTCTTGTGTAACACTTCTAGTTTTATGTCCTCCACCTTGATCAATGCTGGATATTCTTGTACAAGACAGGAAGTTGTACCCAATTTGACTTCAAATGTGTAGCACAAATAACTATAACACTTCAAATGTGTAGCAGTTATCCCCCTTGATCAATGATGGGTATTCTTGTACACTTTTGCTCAAAACACTCTGTGTCGAGCCATCCTAAATTTACTGTTTTTTTTGTTATTAGCATATCCTTATGTAACACCCAAACTAGGCGGAATCATGGGATGCCACTAAATGCACAGCTCGACATGGAATTACATAGAACTAACTACATGAAACAAGATTTTCATTGAAAACCAACACAAATATTCGATTACAAAACAAAATGTCATGACTATTACAATGCATCTCTAGTGTGTGATTAGAAACATTCTACCCCATAAGAAGGGCGCAAACGAGCATCATACTCGAGAATATATAAGTCAATCAAGGAACGATATCCTACAAAAAGTTGCGCCGTCCCTTGATTCAAAAATTCCTGTATCTATGCCACATCAACTTCGTCTAGCTTGATCACCTGAAAAGCATACTAAATCAAGTCAACACATGGTTGGTGAGTTCGTAGGTTTTAATGAAAATGACTTTAAAATGTCGACAAAACCTGTCGATAAACGTTAGGAAAATGTCAAAACTTTGTACAATATACATAAGGGCCATAGTTACATACCAATGTCTCGCAAGCCACATATAAGCATATAACACAGAGAAGACACATAAAGAGCAATAAACAACATAATGTCACATGGCCGGGATGGATACTAAGTCACATAGCATAGTATCGAATGACAATTCCCGTCAGGCTGACTTGGTGCCAAGAAATGTCATGTCGCCATACAATGTCACCACAAATGTCATGTCGCCAAGAATGTCATGTCGCCAAGTAACTCTATCAAATAGCTCAACGACAGTATGTATATATAATTGTACAGTGGCTAATAGAAAAACAATAATATGTTAGAAAACATTTGTATGCTTTTCACCCCAAAACACTTAGAAAGCAGGGGCTACGAAATTCACATGAAAACGTTTGAACGCTGACAACAATTGACACAATGACACGGTCGATCAACAATCACCTATCCAAAACACGTCACATTAGCACCAAATGTCTCGCGATAAATTCTAAGTCTCAAAATGTCTTAACCTATTAGAATTGCCTTTAAAACATGACTTAAACTCGATTGCAACGAATGATGGACACCCAAAAACACTCGGAAGGTCAGATTTCAAGTCAAACACGCATTGACTTTGGTCAACCACGTGTTGACCAGTCAACAGGGTCAAAACGCGTTGACCAGTCAACCCAAATGCAACTTCACAAGTTTTTGACACCAAAAGACTCGTTTTTGCTCAAAATCACTAGATATCGATAGGACAAGACTTAGGAAACATTAGGAAATGATTTACACTCGAAAACGACTCGATTCAAGACTTGAAAACCCAAATGCGTGTTCACACAAAGGAAATCACGCGCATTTTTTACTCTAGAACACGTTTTTGACATTTTCATCACACGTTTTTGACACTTAGACCCATAAATTGACTTGTTGATGCTTAAACTCGATAGGAAACATTCATACTATGATTAGGGAACACATATGATCCGATTATACACCAAAAATAGCACGTTTTTGAAGGCTACAAGCTAAATGCGCCCTAGAACCCTAAAAAAGCACGATCTTGGGTTTGCCCAGCACGTTTTTGACCTTTAAATCACTGAAATGACCTGTTTTGTAGCTCGAAATCGACCCAAGTCATAGATAACCATGTTCCCTAAGGTTTTGATACGAAAAACGACTCAAAACATCACTTTTTGAGACCCGAAATCAGTGGTTTTGACAAGTTATGGGTTTTGAAGTTTTTAAACAAATTTTGAGATGATTAAAGGCATTTCTAAGTGTTTAATTGAATCATAAACATGAAATACTTACCAAATCGTTCCAAAAACGTGTATGATTCAAGAAATCTAGAGAGAGTTTTTTTTAAAGAGTAGTTTGAGAGAGAGTGGGTTTTGCAAGAATGAAAGAAAAGAAGTAGAATACTTGCATTTTGACCACCAAGACATGGGTTGACCAGGTTTGACCCCTGGTTGCCCCGCATTGACCGGACGATTACGTAAGACTTGACGCTCGGATGACTTTTAAATGACATTTTCGAATGTAACTTTTCAATAGCTTCGATTTGACTATAAATATGACCCATACGGGAAACTTTGGTAGTTGACTCACAAAACATTTGAATGACTTTATGACCAACTGGCAATTCTAATAGTCTCACTTAATGTCGAATCACACGTTTACATCTCATGACGAACAAACACGAAGTAACTTAACTAATTTCTCAATCGCGATATATCTCGTAAATAATGTCTTATATACAATAAAAATGACTTTCGCCGGATACATGACAAGTTTTAGACGATAAAATATGGCTGTCGAGATGACTCCGATGACGGTTGTTACACCTTAATTTTTCTTGCTTGATCTTCACTTTGTGCAACATCTAAAGTTGCATCAACTTGAGCAAATATCTTCTATGTTCAATGATCGGATCCATTGTGAATTCTTTTTTGATTTCTTGATCAATATAAGGAAATTGTTTCTTCATTTTAGAGCTAGGACTTGCTCTTACTTCAGTCTGAATACTATCTTATTCTTTCCTCATAATTAACATGGAATGAGTTAGTGGACATGCTCGTTTTTCTTTTTTTTATATGGACATACGTGTTTAAACCTGCATGATATTATATACGAATTAAACGTGCTGGGACACCATAGTTATTATGAATTAAACAGCTAGGACGCCGTAGCTATTATAATCACTGAAATCTTATGATCCATCGTATTATACTCTTTAATAACCTATGAACGTATGTTGACAAGTTCTAGTATGTATTCTTAGGTAATTAAGATATTTTCGGAGCATACTTTTGGGAATCGCATATGCATACTAAGGAACGGAGATTGTTTAGCATAACGTTTCGTTAGATAGTTATGTTGTATAATCTCTAGTATTTATGTATTTTCTATGTATAAACAATGTTTCGTACATCAATAATATATTGAAACGTCTCATTTAAAGGTCGTTTGTTATAAATTGTGTTTCGGATCTCGATAAGTCACACTCTACGTAATTTCATCTTGGGTGGGGTGTGACAACACGTCAGTTACTTGAGACAAGTCTTCCGTTGCCCAATCTTTTGTTGGATAAACATTCGTTACAAAATTGTTAGCGACCACTTGAAGATATTGATTATACTAAATTGGTTTTCCTTTTCGTATTTCTCTTATGGGAATGAAAGTAATGTCATTCTTTTATGGTTCACAAAACAGTATAAAAGAAACGGTATTTAAGGTGGGTTTTGATAAATGGACCCGTAATTTTTATTTAGTAGACCCATAAGTTAAAATAATCTATAATTATATAATCATTAGTAACTTACTATGTAATAATAATAAAAGTAATGATTATGGTTTATTTTTCTTTAACCAAAATATAATATTTTTATTCTATTATATTTTATTTATCTTTCACCTAATTATAATATTTTTAATCTTTTAAATTTTTTATCAAAACTATAATATAAAAATACGAAAGTGCAAAGATTTATTACGAATCTCGGATAAAAAAAATAGTAAAAGTAAAATCACTAAAATAATTTATCACCTATATTGACAAAACCACTCTCATGACGACATAGTTGGGTATATAGTTCTAGACACGACTTATATTTGGTTTCCCATCTAGCTACAGACGGACTGTGGTGAAAATTCTAATAAGGCGTGATAGTAGACATTGAGTACTCTCTTTGTAATTCTACCATGACATAATGGTTTTCTTTATTTACAAGGACAATTATAATAGAAAAGTGTAAGGTGGACCAAGTAAGCTGATCCACGATATTTTCCAAAAACCGAGGATTGGCTAGGCGACTCGAACACATGAACACACGACTGAAGGTGTAGTCCTCTATAATACTAAAGCATTGAGAAATGGTCCTCGGTAAAGTGAAAATACCGAGGATTGTCAAGAACACTGAGGAGCGAGCAAACAGTGAAAAAGAAGCTACAAAAATCGAGATCTAAGCCTTTTTAATCCCAATTTCGCTAAATCTAAGCCTAATAACCAACTCAAAAACACAACCAGCGAGTAATAAGGCCTAATTCAACCATTTTCACTTATAAAATTAACATAAATCAATGAAAAACCTTGGCTAATTCCGAGAAGCACAAAAACAGCCCCAAACTCATTAAAACCAGTCCAAAACGTTGTTGAATCTGGAAACTATTTCCGTGGGATGATTCAACAAGAAACCAGGGGCTTTGATACCAATTGTAAACCAATATTATTGATTTATTTAAGTTATTGGGCTTTTTATGCGTGTTTAAGGATAGTAGGTGAATAGGATAGTTAAGAGAGAATAGAATGAAGTTTTGGAGGATAAGAAAGATATTCTACTAATTGTGTAAAAGCTTAGCAAATATTACAAGAAATGAGGCTTAAATAGCATGGAATGTAAATTAAAATATTGATCCCTAGAATATCGTTACATCACAATATTTAGTCCTAACAAAAGACTAAGTAGACTTGAAAAAAATTATTTTCAGCCTTTAAACTTTATAAAATCTGCCAATGAGGTTGATGACCTATTGGTAAGGTCTTTGACATTGGGAGGATCCACCGGCAGGGTGGATTATTGGGGGTTTTTCAGAAGTCTTAAGTTGCATCCTAAATATTCGTATAGTTTAGGAATAACAGTGGGATAGATTGTCGTTCAAAAAAAATAAAAACTTTATGAAATCTACATATTCATTCCCAGATTTCTTCCTTACCGTATCTAACCATTCATACAAAGTTTGCTACTCATATCATTTCCCCAATAGCAAAACATAGACAAACATGCTCCTCTTTGATCACAAATGCTATCCAGTAATAAAACAAATCCTCAAACACCACATTAATATTCCACCCCAAATGAAATAATGCCAACATTCGATCGATATTTATCTTGAAAATGAATAGTAAAATCCAACAAATGACCATCATGCATCTCTTTCACAAAACACCATTACCCCACAATTTGTCCATCTCTTTAATTAGGACAAGTATATAAAAAGTCAGACCAACCACCACCAGAACTTACCTTTCCATTTTTGGGGGTGGGGTGAGCGGATCAACGGTGAAGTCAGGATTTTTAGTCTAGGGTTGCCGAATAGTTTTCATGATACTAACAAGAGTAAAATTAAGTGTATGAGATTTTAAGTGTATATTTTGTTGGTTTGCCAGTTACCTTTAAACTAAATAAATTTATAAACATAGTACTAGAAATAAAAAGTTAAAGTAGAGCATCAACGAGCTAGTGGCTTTCTACAACAACTAGACATTCCTGTTTGGAAGTGGGACGACATTACAATGGACTTGGTAACTAGGCTGACTAAGACATTGAGGAAGAATAATGCGATATAGGTTGTTGTTGATCGACTAACTAAATCAGCTCACTTCTTGGCTATTCACGAAAAGGATTCAGCTAGCAAGTTGGCAGAAATATTTTAGAAGGAGATTGTCTGGCTACATGGTACTCCAGCATCAATTGTTTCAGATAGAGACCCACGTTTCACATCACAATTTTGGAAAGGATTTCAGAGGGCTCGGGGTACGAAGCTTAAGTATAGTACTGCATTTCATCCACAAACGGACGGACAATCAGAAATGACCATTCAGACATTAGAAGATATGTTGAGAGCTTGTGCTTTAGAATGGAAGGGAAATTGGGATGACTATCTCTGCTTGGTGGAGTTCACGTATAATAATAGTTTGCATGCAAGTATCAAAATGGCACCGTTTGAGATGTTGTATGGATGGAAATGTAGAGCTCCGGTTTACTGGAATAAGGTGGGGGAAAAGGTTATTGAAGGACCTGAGCTAGTTAGAATTACTGATGAGAAGGTGGAAGTAGCAAAGAAAAACTTGAAAGAAAGTTATGTTGATAAACATCGAAAAAACCTCGAGTTCAAATCGGGTGAACATGTTTTTCTCAAAGTTTCTCCATGGAAAGGTATTCATCGTTTTGGCATTAAAGGAAAGCTTACACTACAAATTTTTTTTCATTTATTCACACTTTTAGTTAGCGTGAATAATTTATTAAATTTTTGTCAAGCTTATAAGTGTGTAAAACTATATTAAACTAAAAGTTGACACTTTTAAGTGTGTAGAAATAGGTATGAGAGAATACAAAAGTCCACACTTAAAAGTGTGTAGAAATTTATCCACACTAAAAAGTGTGGAGTTTTAAAAATTCACAATTTAAGGTGTGGACTTTCATATTTAATTTGTCACGCCACTTTTATCTACACTAACTATTAATTTGTCACACCACTTTTATCTACACTAACTATTAATTTGTCACACATTTAAATGTGAATATATGATAAGAAAATGTGTGAATAAATGACTAATTTTTTGTAGTGTTAGCCAAAGATACATTGGTCTTTTTGAAGTGTTGGAAAAGGTAGGAGTAGTTGCATACCGTATTGCATTACCCCCAGCGTTGTCTCATGTGCATAATGTGTTTCATGTGTCTACATTACGAGGCTACAACTATCACCCGCTTCATGAGGTACAATATCCACCCCATGAAATTCAAGAAGACCTGACATGTGTGGAGGAGACGGAAGCAATTATAGATCGTGAAAATCGAGTTATGCGTACGAAGAGGATACTATATGTGAAGGTGTTGTGGAGAAATCATCCAGAACGAGAAGCTACATGGGAACTTGAAGAATACTACAACTCTTTAGTGAAAGGTACGGTTTACATTTTTGTTGATTTCGGGGACGAAATCATTTTAAGTGGGATATGTTATAATAACCAGAAAACTATTAGTAATAGTGATGATTTAAGAGTCAGATAGTATTAGCATTAGTGTAGACAAATAGTTTTTACATCAAGTTATCTTTATCTTTACTCCTTATTAAAACATCAACCCATCCCCATTTTTCAACTTTTCAGCCTTTGAAAAGTCCAAAATACCCCTCACCTTTCAACTCTTTCTCAACCCACACACTAAATCTACCCAATATATCCCTAAAATTAATATTTTCCAACCCTCTAATCCCCATCTCCTTAGACCGATGGGAATGGGGCGTGCCCATGCCCTTTTTGAGTTGATAAAGCCCCACCACGCCCCTCACTATCACCCCGCAGGACGTGCTCAAGCATTGATACGCGTGCAAAGTTCCAAAATGAAAGTTGCTGAAGAATTGAAAAAGGAATCTTGCATGGTGGGCCCTCCACCTTTTCACTGCCAACGATCTCTTCAAAGTGTTTTTTGGTACTTTTTTTCTTTTTATAT
>JAOEHQ010048392.1:0-10239 GCA_025447715.1 Asclepias incarnata
TTGAACAATTTGGGTAGAAGGCCACTATATGTGTAGAGTAGTGCTACATGATTTTCATAGGGAATACATTAGAAATATAAGGTTATATGATTTGTTTTGATCGCAAATATCATTTCTAGTATGTTTATGTGTTTTACTGATTTCACTGTTACAGTTGAACTGTTTTAGACGAAATTATGTGGGGTCTATATCAAAGGGTTGAGTCTAGAAATTTTTCCCACAGAAAGTTTGGAATGTATAGGATTAACTTGATTTTCATTGAATTTTTCTCTGAGATGAACTATTTTTCAAAAATCCTAAAATCCTGACACAACAAAATCGTCACCATTCGGCGGCATAAAAAGTTTTCTGAAATTTCACCATGATCCCGAACTTGAAAAATTCTGAAATTTTTACAGAGAGACAGTAACATGTTGAAAATTTTACAGTAGAAAAATCAGGCCTAAACACTATGGAATTTTCGAATTTAAAATCCGTAAAGTTACTGCTAAAAGAAAGCAGGAAACACAGTTCTGACCCCTTGACTTGTAAAGATTGATTGGTTGACTTCCGCTCATTGTTTTGACCCGAAACCAATTGGAACGTAAAGTAGACTCAATGAACTTGAGTTTAGAATCACTGAAAAACATCATACCATCATTGAGTTATGCCTATTCGAAACTGCACTTGCGTTCTGTCCAGAAAAGGAAGAAACTTAAGATGACATCACTGAGTTAATACTAGAATGACCAGCTCTTATATGTTGCTACTAATACTTACGTGAATCACTTGGAATTCTTTTCTTATACTCGTACTTATATATACGCATTCATGTGCACACCTATACATGGTTCTTCATCTTTGGTGACCGCAAGTTATAACGATCTAGGTTGCATTAGTGGGCCTAAAAATGATTTTTATTAGGCTGCATTAGTGAACTTAGACTATAACTGTTTTCTTGGAAAAGTGCTTTCTTACATATACTTGCTTACATTCATGCGTAGACATGCCTTCAGTGAAATAATACTTAAACTTAAGGTTGCTTAAATTTAACGGGTAGATGCTACCTAGATTTTATTGAGGAAAAATACTTAAATTTAAGATTGCTTAAATTTAACGGGTAGATGTTATCCAGATCATGAGAAATATGTGTTGCTTTATGATAGCATATGGAAATGTTTAATGAATTGATTTAAGAAGTTGTAATATATAATCATAATAATGACTGCAGCATTATTATGATCGTATATTAGAATATCATAAGTTAAGTACTTTAAATATGGAAGTATGCTAGTATGTGATCTTAGAATTTGAGAATTTGATTATAAGCACGATTTAATATAAGAAAGGCTAAGAACTTTATCATGAAGATATTTTCATATTAGAATCTTATTATGGCAACGAGAGTAAATATTCGTCACTCGAATCTATATATACTTATTGATTCCATAAATTCATACAATTGTATTTTATACAATTTGTATTTCGTATCCTTGAATCTATATCATGTTATAAATGGTAATTTCTGTATATTGAGTACTTATTGTCGCATGAACATTTTTCACTAAAGAAGGGCCTCTCAGGCTTGCGCATCGGTTTGAGCTATGGCATTTACGATTTAAAGTTGCCTTTGTTCACTGGTGTGTCTCTTCATGACCCTTCTTCATGTGATTAACCGGGCATTAAGACGCTATTAAGTTTTCATCGTATTTTCGTTTTTATAATTAATACATTTGGTATTAATTATAATCCTACTATTTAAAGTATCTTTTCTATTTATAAATATATATCCAAACATACTCATGACTGTTCTTTAAATACGATCGTATTGGTTTTTGTATTTATTTTGACAAATACTATCAAAGTATCTTTTGTTGCAATTAATACATTTTTGTATTAATTATTTCCTTCAAATTCTTAAATTAATACGTTGTGGTATTAATTTATCTCATCCGTATTCACACATAGAATACCCTAGTTACTCTCGCACTCATCAATACTGTCCAAGAATGCAACTCAGACTATCAATAAAGACTCGATGAATGATTGAGGACAAAACCATTAATTTTCTCCCCCACTCGAGTAATCATGAATCGCATAACTTCGTCGAGGTATTCCAATAATTGGGGGATTTGAATTAATACTCCTATATGACTTTATAGCTTTATTATCTAACAAATAAATTTCTATATATTAACATTGATATTCTTTTTTTCTAAGACATGATATAAAGTTTTGAGATCTCTTTATACCTAGATTCGGTCACAATTAACATGTCTGGTATCCCTTCAAAACGTCTATTTAAATTTACCTCGATTTTCATTATAAAAGGAATATTATATATATATATATATATATATATATAATATGTCTTATATCAAGTTAATAATAAACGGAAATGTTGGACACTCGGATTGAACTCGCGACACGGGAGTGCGCCAACCACTAGCCAGTAAAAATAAAAATGGTGAATTGGCCGTCCCCGGAATCGAACCTGGGTCTAGGTCACACCCTTTCGCGGACCCAGCCAACCGAGCTAGGAGCCTAGTTTGTGAAAATCTCCATTCTGGTTAAATATAAACACGTACAATAAAAATAATAATAATAATAATAATAATAATAATATATTTATTTAATAATCAAAAGGTGTATGGAAAATACTTTAACTAGAGAAATTCTCTAATCAACAACTGTTCTAAATGAAATCAAAGAAAGTTGTATTTCATTATTAGTACAACACACAAAAGAAAGGGCAATACATTATTCGAACAAGAAATACAACATTCAACGACTACAATATCTAAAAACCATATAGGTTAACTCGAGTCGCCACAATCAAAAGGGGTATTCCAAGGAACAAGAACAAGACTAGGAGCGGGAGCGCATCATCATATGGAAGTTGGAAAACACCGTAAACCAAGATTATGAAAAATTTCAACATTTTCTTATAAATATTCGGTTGTGTAGTAGAAGATAAGAGAAATAGTAAGTTTGAGTTGTATGAAGGATTGTGTTATGGTGAATAAAAGATGTGGGTTGTGGGATTGTATTTATAGCGGTAAAATAAAAATAAAAAATAAAAAAAGGGGCCCGTTCCTGACGGTTAGGATTTGAAAAGAGGGGGGAAAAGATATATTTAAAATTTTGTGTTTAATAATTCTAATATATTTTAAATTTTCATAAGTTTATAATATATTAGTATTCATCACAAAAGCATTAAAAAAAATTAACTTTCTTGCATAAACATTTAACAATTTATAAAAATATATTGAGAAATATTTCGATACACGACCGGTTGTTAAACCGAAAAATCAGATGATAATACATTTGGACACGTGGTAAAGTCACCAAACTATAAGACCAGACATTAGGAAATATTTGAAAAAAATAAAATAAAAATATAAATAAATAAATAATAAAATTTATAATCTTATTGATTATGTGAACTTAAAATCTTTAAAGACTCATATTCAACAGTTATTTTATCAATCAGGATAAATAAATGAGTAAAAGATAACTTATAGAGAAGAAGTCAAAAATTCTTTGATGCTCGCTAACAGCTGAAAGTTTCTATTAATTTAATAAAAGTGATAGAAGAAGGAAATTGAATTTTTTTTTATTTTTCCTTTAACAATGGAATACCTTATATAGGCAAGGAAAGGAAGAAATGTAACTTCTAAGAACGGACAGGTGTCCATAAAGTTACAGTGAATCATAATTATTGTCACAACAACTTTATAGATAATTGTCCCGATAATTGCGGCAACAGTCATCAATAATAGATAGCGTAGCTGTCAGTAATTAATTGCCTAAAATATAGTCTCTGCAGCACGCAAAAGAAATTTGCATTCGAAAATACTTTATTTTTGAATCATTAAATACAAATAGAAATCATTATTCACCTAATTAAAATTTTAATAAAGATCGAAAAGGTGTAAAAGAAAATTTTGTTTTGGTGACTGGGAATCTTCAATAATTTTATCAGACATAAAAGAAAGTTATACCAACGAAAATTCGTTATACTGTTTGAACCAAAAGAAATACGATAGTAATACTTTCATATCAAAGTATCTTTATTACAATTAATACAATTTTTGTATAAATTATTTTCCTCGAATCCTTAAAAATTAATACATTGATGTATTAATTAGGATGCAATATTAATAAATGTCCTTATCTTGGGTTTTTCTTAGAAAATTTGAGGGGAAATTATTTTGAAAAATAAGGAATTTTTATAATTCCAAAGTCAGTTACGTTGACAAGCAATTCAAAGCAATTAATGTCAATTCTTAAGAATACGTCCCTGCCAATTATAAATGAAAGAATTTTCAAAACGCTATAAGATACAATCTAAATTTCGGGACGAAATTTTATTTAACGAGAAGATACTGTGACATCCGTCAAAATTTCAATTCTTAAAATTAATAATTTAAATCAATGAGACTATTTTTCTGGAGATTTTAAAATAAAATAGTTATAAGTAAAGTTTTATCGTATGAATTAAATATACGACGATGATAAATAAAAATTTTATACATTATCCTAGTTATCTAAAATGATAAAACGATAATATAGAAAGTAAAACGTTATTTTAGTAAGAAATATCTTAAATATTTGACGAATGTCAAAAAGAGTACCAAAACTTAAGGTATTGTGTCTAATGGCATAATAAAGTTACACTTAAATTTTGGTAAACTAACGGCAATTAATTAGATTAGATTACGGACTAAATACCTGACATATGGTAACCAAACCCAAACCGTCGACATAATAAAAACTCTGTCGACATTAACACAAGTGGATCATATATTATATTATTTTTCTTTCAATCAACAGTAGCTAAAAATCTAGTATAAATATATGTGATGGTTTCATGCAAATCAAAAACACAAGTTTCTTTCTTCTCTTCTTCTTTGCTTCGACTATCACCTCACCTCACCTCACCGAACTCCACCATCACCTTAGCAACACCATGGCAACCGCTCTAAACACCACCATTCACACCTCCACCGAGCATGTACATCCAACAACACCATGACTACTCGTCACCATGTTCCAGCCCCACTTCGCTGTTAGTTTCATGACCGCACCATCTGGTAAACCTCGAAGTGCACCAGGACCACCCGATCACCAACTCTCTCGTCTCTCCCGCTCTCTTCCTGGTGAGAACCGAACCAGCCACCACCTTTCACCCTCGACATCACTATCCGTCTCTCTTTTCTGTTTATGTCGAACCCGCACCATGGCCTCAACACCACGAGCACCATAGCCGAGTCAGCTCCACCACCATCGAGTCTCATTACTACAGCTGAGCTCACCGTGATCACCACCCTGCACTAGTCACAGCCGTGAACCACAGGAGAAACCGCCCTCAGCAACTATTAAACATCACCCGGTGAACACTGCTGCTACTGTTACGCTGCTGAAATGCCACTGCCGTAACAGCTAAACACCACCAGAACAGCATCACCACCACTGTCCGAACTCCATCACCACTATCCTGCACCACTACCACCTCGTCATGACTCCACAGTCGCTGCCACTGCTGTCCTCAGTGTTAGGAAAAACGGTCTCAAAGATTCCCCAACAACACAGTCAATGAAAACAGTAAAGAAATATGAACACAAGAATTTACGTGGAAACTCCAAAACCGGAGAAAAAACCGCGGGCCTCCAAAGAGAAAAGATTCCACTATATTAAAAATTGTTACAATCATATAGACTAATCTCTTAAGCCTACAGCTCCAACCAATACTGAAATCAACAGATCCTACACCATAAAACTAAGACCCCGGCTTATCTTCTACACATAAGAAAGCACCCTCTTTAGTTTTACTCAGACCCCTACAGACTTCCTTTAGTATTGTTGTGACTCGCTGACCTCCATCAGCACCAGTGTTGTTTGTGACTTGCTGCCCTCACAATTACCTTATAACTTGCTGCCCACACAAAACCACACCCCATGCTTCTCTCTTCCTCCCTCGTTTCGTTTTCTCTCCGCTCCACACTTCTGCTTGCTACCTTCACTACATATATAGAAAATCTATACATACCATAAATCATGACTCAATTAATAAAGAAAGCAAGCACTCACGTAAATCATGGATCAAAGAAAGCTAAAGCAAAACTAATAATTAAAGTGGTGGGCCCACATAATTATTAAAGGAAAAGCAAAAGTTAATTATTATGTCTAATCCTTTCATAGAATTATTGAAAATGTGAACTTGGTGGATAAAGATGATGGCTGGACTTGGTTGGGTAGCAACATGGGGGATCTTTCTGTTAAAGGGATTACGGAGGTGCTGTTGAAAAACCGAGTGGGAACCTGCAATGTAAGATTTAAATGGTACAAATGGGTTCCTAAAAAATGCAATATTTTCATGTGGAGGGTGGCAATGAATAGGTTACCTACTTTGGTTGCTCGTAATTGTGTTTTTGGGAGTGAGGTGCTGTTTTTGCAACAACGAAGACGAAACGATTGAGCATCTGTTATGTGGTTGTGAGTTGGCCTTGGGGTTTGGGACAAGATTACAAATTGGGTTAAAGCTAGACGGTTCTTTGTGTTTGATGTAAAAGACTTTGTTGAGGTTCATAATAACGTGGGGTTTGAAAAAAGAAAGAGGAAAGTGCTTAAAGGCATTGTGATTGTGACGAGTTGGTTAATTTGGAAAGCGAGGAATGATTTGAAGTTCTCTAAGATTGATTGTTCAAGGGGTTAAAACTTTGGGGTTCATATGGTTTAGAAATAGAGAGAATGGTACTAAAATTAATTGGGAAAGTTGGTGTAATTTCAATTTGTTGTAACTTTATGTAAATATGTGTTGACACCCGTCGAATTTGAGGTGTAGTGTGAATAAAAGTTGTCTTTCAAATAAAAAATTAAAAAAAATAAAGAAGTAAGGTATAACTTTGTCTACATGAGTGCTTGAGATCTTAGACAGCTTTTGTGTTTTATACACCCCTCTCACTTTGTGCACGTGTCCTGGAATCCAAACTTTAATCTATATTCTATAACTTTGACACAAACAAGCAATGAACAATAGGACTTATACACGGCTCATATCAACTTTACCAATTTATTGATGTAATTTTTTTATTATTATTATAAAAAATATAATAATAATAGTTAAGCAACTCCAAAAACTTTATGTTTTTAAATTCAAATGAATATTTATTTTAGGACATAATAAGTATTATTTTACTGGTTCAAAATATACCTATTCTAGAATTATCATGAAAGGAGGATATCAAATGTAATGTTTAGCCTTATTCTTAGGCCTCACTCTATCCTGAATTCGTCATCTCTTCATCTTCACCGCCATATCAGCTTTCTCTCTTCAAGACAATATCAACTTTACCAATTTATTGATGTAAGTTTTATTATTATTATTATAAAAAAATATAATAATAATAGTTGAGCAACTCCAAAAACTTTATGTTTTTAAATTCAAATGAATATTTATTTTAGGACATGATAAGTATTATTTTACTGGTTCAAAATATACCTATTCTAGAATTATCATGAAAGGAGGATATCAAATGCAATGTTTAGCCTTATTCTTAGGCCTCATTCTATCATGAACTCGTCATCTCCTCATCTTTACCGTCACATCAGCTTTCTCTCTCCAAGATACACCCAAGAACTACCCCCTCCCTATCATACCCCCTTCTTCATGTCATCCACAATTAAAAAATTTTAAATACACACATACATCCGCTAAAATCTCGTCGAACCGTTACCAAAACATAACGAGCTAGGATGATGACCTTGCACGATGGGTCGTCCTTGAATGACGACCACTCAAGATGTGTCGATAGGAAGGGCCCTTATTCCATGACATGTTGCTTGTTGATGAATCAATTTTAATTAGAAATGGTACTTGCATTGCGGTGATTGTTGGTAAAAACATTTAAGATTTTTAATTAATTAATTCATGAATTTCAATTAGTACATACAGATAAGGGCAGTGATGGCCGGTGGCCAGCTTCGCCACCGCCGGATTTGAGTTATCTAACACATATGTATTTTTAGATTGTGTTTTTATTTGTTGATGGAATATTTCAAAATGAAAATAATTTTCTAAAATTACTATAATATCCATATTAAATTTTTTTGCCAAATTAGAAAAACAATTTATTATTAATTATATAATTAATACTTACCAAAATTATCTTGTTCTTTAATTTTCAAAATTTAAGTTACTACCCTCAAGCAAATGATCCACAGCCCAGTGGTGATGCACCGGGGTTTTATCCTTGAGGTAGAGGGTTCGATCCCTGTCAAGTGCAGAATCGACCCTCTGTTAAATTTCCCTAGTGGTGGGAGTCTCTTGGAGTTTTTCCTTGGCAGCCTTCTCAGTTTGGATGTAGCAGGATCCGGTTTAGACAACCGACTACCCAAGCTGAGATGGTATTCACCCTTGTAAGGTGATGTAGTGTGTCAGTATTACGAATAATGTACACCTGTCAAAAAAAAGATATAGATAAAAATAACTCAATTTCCTATCTAACTACTAAATAAAGCATCAACCCCCTCATCTTTTCTCAAATTACAACTTTGAACTACCCAAAATACACCTCTTTTTTATTTTATTATTTCAAAATCTCTACTTGATATATCTATAATACCCTTAATGAAATTTATTTATAACATCTACCCCTTAACTCATAAAATAACTACACTACCCCTATTTTACATCAAAAACATTTACATCAATAGCCTACACTACTCGTCATCGCCACCACCACCACCAGTCGCCACCACCACCACCCGTCGCCGCCACAACCACACCGCCGCTACCGCCACCGCCGCCACTACCATCACCGCCGCATCGCGCGGGCATTTGTCTATTTAATCATTCATATGTGTTTATATATAATTTATATATTAAACGTTTTATATTTTGTACCAATTCCCTTGACAATGATAATTTGTAGGTAAATTTGTCCTTTGTTATGTAGTATTTCTTTTACTTTATTCTTTTGTAACTAATGCAAGTCATTTATAAAAATATAAGCCGTTTTTAAATGTATTTAAAAATATATTTCAAGCCTAGCTCGAGATTTTTGTGAATATATTTCAAAAACATATGTTTGGTATGTTTACTTTAATTATTTTTATACACTTACATATACCTTATTATTATTATTATTATTATCACTAATTACATTTGTATATTTTTAGATCGCCAAAGGCTTATCGATACACCGCCGCCAACACCGCATTCACCCGACGTTGAAGTCATCCAAAAAACACTAGTAGTAAAGGAAGGTGACACCGGTGCCAGTTCATCACAACAAAGGAAAAAAGGTGTACACAAAAAAAAGGGGTCAACAAACCGCGAATGAAAACTAAATCGATTACTTGGTCAAAAGAAGAAGAGATGAGTTTAGCCAAAGTTTGGCTTGAGGTGACCGAATACTCGATGTGCAATACGTTTTTTTTTATTTTCGGTTTTTTTGTTTTTTATTTCGTTTATTTTTTTGTAGATTCTAAATATTACTATTTATTATTTGTAGGAAACTACCAAAGAGAAAAAAATGTATTGCATGAAAATAACTAAAGTCTTCCTCCGTCTCCTCGACAAACCGATCGATTATTGCGACCAAGACGGGGTGGGTGCAAAATGGATAAAAATTCATGCTCGAATCCAAGCGTATAACCAAATACACACCCGTCTTAACAACGCAAACAACCATCTTAGCGGTGCGAATGACGCAATCATCCTACAAAGGGCTTTGCCTAATATCAAGAAACTTGCAAGCCAGCATTTCAATATTTTTGACATCTGGGAGTACTTAAGGAGAAGTTCGAGCAAGTGGTTGACTTCGACACAAAGAACACTCGCTGTCAACTGAGTGCTAAAAGGTCGAAACGACATCATCAGCCAATCCACAAAGCCAATAGTCGGATGCTCATTGCAATATCAATCTAAACACAACCGAGGAAGATTTGGGAGAAAGGTATGTTCGCGAACGGCCAATTGGTGGGGACACGGTTAAAAAGGCCACCTACTGGGGTTCGTCCGGTCGGGGCAACCACACGGAGACGTTTGAAAAGATCACTGACAAGTTGGAGGGGTTGATGGACATTAACAAAAAAACATATGGATTTAAACAAAGAACGTATGGAGTTAAAAAAAAGAACTCAAACTAAAAGAAAGTAAACAAAAGTTGGTTGATTTACAAATTTTGTCCACCGACTACAGTTATCTTTCAGGACCTAAAAGAGCGTTAGCAGAGCAGATGAAACAAGAAATCC
>JAOEHQ010048393.1:0-10238 GCA_025447715.1 Asclepias incarnata
CTCATTGAGTAGGTATGATCGCCAATAACTTGACTTTGATTTCACTCTGACTTGCCCAAATCTATGAATTGCGTCATATAAGGATCAAGATAGATTACTTTTGTCATATTGATCATCAGTCAAAGGGGCGGGTTAGGCGAGAGTAGGCAACTAGCCCATCCTTGCTAGAACAATTGACTACCAGACTTGTATACAAGAATCAAAGAGACAGGGGCTCTATCGATGAGAGCTTAGGTGAAGGCTCGAATAGCTTAGTTGTTAGTTGAAAGACTCTGTATGGGATGTTCTTTCTATAGAGTGATAAACGGAGGGATCTTGCTTTCTAAAAACCATAGTCAGGCAGAAGGCAGTGTGCAGTCAGCCAGTAGATGACGCCAGAGAGGGATTTGTCAAAGCACGCATAGGAGCTCTACCACGATATGATCTCTCTCATTGAGAAAGCGCTATCAAAGCCGCTGTCCCAATAGCTTCGTTCAGGAGCGAACAACCACTAAATTGCTTGTTAAATGGAGGAGCGGAAGGGGCAAAGTCAACGACTGAGGCCAGAAGGTATGTGAAAGTAGAAGCCAGGGACAGAGAGAGCGGAGGAGAAGACTGATTGAATGAATGTCATTTCACGCTGATAGGAATGGGGGTTATCCCTGTATATTCTATTTCTCCTGTCTTATTGATCAATGGTGTGCCATGAGATGCTTCGCCCGGAGGATCATTCATGGTGAAGATCCCAACATGATCTACTCGGTCAAGTCTGATTAAAGCACTCCAACCAACCCAACAAAAGAAGCAACAGGCATACAAACTCACTCTCCCGGGGCAGCAGAGGAAGGCAAGATTGATTAGGAGGTGGGGCAACTAGCTAGCCTTAGTAGTAAGGACGGAAATCATACAACCTAGCTCCGGAGTTCATACATTTTGAATGCGGCTAACTATCAATTTCTTTAAGGTGCTAGCTGCTTAGCTTTACTAGAAGGTCGATGAGCTGGGTCAATCTCCATGCCCTTATCTTCTTCAAGCCCTTAAGGCGCATAAGTCAACTAGCGGTCTAGGAAGGCTAAGAAGGCAACTAGCTGCTTAGCCAACGACGATGAAGGTTAGTAACTCTCCTTAAGGTCGATGCTAAAGAGCGTACTTAAGACCAACCCCGGGCAAGCACCCAGGAAGGAAGACTAACAAGCTCGCCCTATTCAATAGGGGCTTAGCGAGTGTTTGAAGCCTCCTCTCTTAAAGGTCCTAGCTTTAGGGGCTAGGGGCGTTTAGCAGACTTCTAGGCCTCACTGTTCTTTTATCTCTACTAATAAGCTAAAAAAAGCTAACTTTTATTTACTACGTCAGGGCTAGTCAACGGGCCTTTTCCCTAGGCTAAATTAGCCTTATAGATAGACAGTTTTAGGGTATTAAGACAAGGCCTAAGGTCAATCTTGAATTCTATCAAGCATTGAACGGGATTTGCTCAAGCTGTTTCCATTGCGGTCGGTTCTACTGCTCTTACCACTGCTGCTGCACCCTTATCCCAACCAAGGTGGTGGTAAGAAACCTTCCGCTCAACAGCTATTCTGATTTCCGAAAAAGACTATCTTATGAAAGAAAGAACTTCGAAACGATCATGCCAAAGGCACTTCGGGATCAAATAAAGGCATCACATAAGGAATCGGGCAACCCCCCTCTTAACACTATTAGGTTTATTTGAAAGCTTTCATCGCCAGGCCCCTCAGGGCCACCCCCTTCTTAATTTACCTACCCGATCCTACTAGGTTGACTAGCGCATTGCTCTTAGATTCGTAACTTTCCCTCTAGTCTAGCTCATAGCCAACTCCCATCCCCGGTCTACCCGCTCATAGTTCTTGCTCTACCCGCGCACTTCTTTCATCCGAGGGTAGAAGCCAAAAGGAAATTACAACCTCCTTACAAACTCGGATTAGCTCTTTCTCTTTAGATTGAAGCAGCACTCGATGCACCTTACGTTCTACCCAGACAGAACTATGATATATAGCTGCTTTATCGATAGAGTATTAGGAACCAGAGCTTTTTTATCCTTACTCTCAATTAGTATCCTTAATCAAATGGGTTGGTTTGGCCAGTACCGGAACCTTACATTCTAAGAAAACGACCTCCAATTCGAGAAAGCCTGTAAACTGTCTTGAGTTAACCAGCATACCATTTCTAGTCTATCTATCGGAAACCGATTCCAAGTCCATGTTTATATAGCAAAAAAAGCCCTTGCTTTATTAAATGCTTTGATTCAATCTCTCGTTAAAACTAAATCTAGAGGCATTGTAGGACGATTACCTGACTACAAAGGTAGTCTATAATCTATTCCGAAGAAACTACAGCTACGGACTAGGTATCCGTGTTAGGAACTGCCATAAAGTCCTTACCCAAAACTATATATTTATTGATTCGCTCTCGTCCTTCCTTCTCTATCTGAGCCATACGCCTTGAAAAGCCCCAAAACCACACTTCATTACAAGAATGGTAATCGACTAAGCCAGCTTCCCGTTCTGCACCAATGCTTGAACAGGACCCCTGCCCTTTAGCAATATTTATCCAATCCTTTGAGATGGCCTACCCTTCTTCAGCTCAATCCGCTGCCGCTGCGGCTGGTTCCGAGAAAAGATATAATAGGAATTTTCCCTTACTCTTTGTGTGCTTTCCCACTAGTCTTTTTTATAATGAAATCTTTTTTCAGCAGCTCCCTTCGATCCGAAACCACCTGAAAAAAAGACTTTACGATCAGATGCCTCGATCATGCCTGATAGTACCAGACCCCTTCATCAGCCGGGTAGAAAGTTGGAATATCTGCTGGAGAGCACACCGTTGATGCAATGGATTATGGAGATGACATGCTCAGTCCCATTGAGAATGTGGACCCTAACCAGCTACCATCGGTATTAACAGAATCATTTAAACAATCCAAAATAACCTCCATTGGGGCTTGCCCAAAGAGAATCAAATCATCGGCGAAAAAAGATGTAAAAAGGAGGCCAAGAAGACTCTCCAATTTGTAAGAAGTCGGGGAATCTACATGTTCTTACATTTGAATGAAGATGGATGAAAAGACACACCTTCGTCAATCTGGATAAGCATAGGAGAATGATTCTATGTTGAGCGTGCTAAGTCTTTCACCATAGTATAGGAGAAGAACATCCGCCCAAGCCGGATTAGTGAAAACTCTGTCAAGCCTCGCCCAAACAAAGCCCCACTCTTGCTTATTCGACCAGGTTTTCTGCCGCAGTCAATGATGCCACAATCATTAATCATTGCATTGAATTCCTACAAAGATACAAGATTTGGAGGTCTGCCACCAAGTTTTTCAGACACATCTGAAATGGCGTTAAAATCACCCGCAACCCTCCATGGACCTTGTATGTCTTAGGACAGTAATGGAAGTTTTTCCCAAAGAATTGAATGGAGCACTTTGCATAAAGAAAGGTAAGCCTTACCAGATCAGAATTAAGGAAGCTGGTGTCGACTGTGATACACTGTTCAAAGGCGTCGACAAGCACTACATTCACTTCATGATTCCAACAGATCCATATTTTATCATCTGCCTCTTGATTTGCCAATGAAAAGTGGAAACCAATTCTGCTGGAGAATTACTGAATCTTATTAGCATGGTAAAGAAGTTCAAGAATAGCAATCAACGATATATTATACTACAAGCCTCCTTCTTTATTTTCTATTTTATGTTGCCTATGCCTCTAATATTTCACAAGAGATTATTAATGATGGCTAACAATGGAAGAAGTTTAAGAAGAACGAGCCAACGCTCTAGTAATCCTTCTGGAGCTCTTAAAGTTCGATTCTTGTACTTTTACAGATGTATCTGGCTGCTCTCCTTGTAGGATTCAGAAGCTTTATATTTCTGGGCACAGTCAGTGTTCTTGAATATCGAGCATAAGACTTTAGAGAATAATTCCTTAAAAAAAAAATTCCTGCAAAGCAAAGAAGTGTTTGCTTCTCTCATAGGTTCAGAGTCCTATAAGTATCCCTTAGTCTGAGCAGCTTGTTCCTTTGGAACGTTAGCATCATATCTTTGGATTTAAGTCAAACAAGGGATATATTAGACTCCATCTTGTTTATGAGTTCATGATCAGGCTGAGAGAAAATAGGCATAATAGCATAGCCTGAATACTAGAATTATCAACATTGGAATTGTTAGCAGCCAAAGATGAGTCAATGGCATCTACTATTACCTGATGAGAAGAATCCACCCTCAACTGAGAATCATGAGAAGCAGTACTGGTTGAAGGATCGGCAGAAATCTGTATGTGCTGAGAAGTCTTTTTATTATTTATTAAAAGAAAAATATTATGCTCCGTCTGATTGTCCGCAGTCTTTTTTGGAAGATTATATGTATTCTCAAAAGATGATTGGATGGTCTTGCCCGTTGGCCTGTAGACTTGACGTGGGGGAGCTTTTCCTCCTTGACCTTGTGAAGATTTTTTCCTATAGGCATTAGAGTTAGGAGCTGACGGCTGCTGGTTGGACTTCTCTTTGTTGGCTGCACCAGTTGTACTTGACTTTTTCGAACGAAGTTTGAAGTTTTACTTTTAATAACCTTGTTTGGAACAAGACGCGCAATATCGTTCCGTGGGGTCTTTCTCATAGACGATTTTATGCCATCTTCCTTCGTTTTTCCCATGCCTAACCAGACCCTATTAGGTTAGGCTTTTTCTTGAGAAGATCCACCTCAACGCATACCCTTGCGACACCGGGTCGAGATGGGGGTCGGACCATCCGATTAATAGCACTTTGCCTACTACGTTAGCAATAGTAGTAGTCTTGAAAAAAACAGATCGGAAGATTCGGAAACGGAATCCACATATTAACGAATCTGAAGAGATAATCTTTGATGTACGTTGCATCTTTCAACCAAAGCTTAATGGTTTCTTCTGGAAATGTTGGAATAGATCTCAGAGTAAAAAATTTGTACATTTTAGTAATGCAAACAATCCTTTTTTTGGAGCTGACGCTCTTTTTTTTTGTTGGTTCATAGTCCACACGGGGTTCTGGTCTTGTTACTTTATGTTCCGGATAAAATTGATCCCTCGATCAAGTCCTAACTAGAAATCTCTTAAGAAAAGACGAGAAATCGTTTGGATTCGAGGCGAAAGCCTTCCCCGCCGTTACGGAGTTATTCTGCTCTAATCTCCGAAATCGAAGGACTTCATACGGGCTGAGGACTTAGTATTGATTCATGCAAAGATGCTCCTCTAAAGCTGGAATAAGGGATTGTCCACTTCACCGCCCCGAAGAGCAGTGGCTCTGTTGTTTTGCACGCCTACGGAGAGAGACTCAAAAAGTACCGACGCTCAATCGAAAGAAAGAGAAATCCACTATATGCTTAACTCATGCCCCAGGAATCCCTAGACACAGGGGGTACGAACTAATTTTTTACTGGAGGGAAGGCTGGGGAAAAGCATAGAGCGTGCGGGCTCAGCTCTCGCGCTCCTCCCATCCGCGAAGCTGAGGCGGGAGAAAAAGCATAACTCCCCGGTCTCATAGGTTACCTTTCGATCTTCCTCCCCCGTGACGCTCCCAAATCGATCGCTATCCTTTTCTTGCTTTCTTGTTGTCTTGAATTGTTATAGAGCGGCTTTATATCAGGTATAGTTGGTAGGATGAAGTGGGATGAAGCCTTAGTGGATATAGCAAGTGTGACGGGGAGGCGGCTCGGGCGTAGTGGGTCTGGACGCCTAGCACGAAAGAGCCTTCTCTGGTAGCGGCACTATACCTTAGTCTCTCTCTAGCTTCCAGTCTATATAAAACGTAGTTAGCAGAGGTCAGTCTGTCTGGCGTTCCCTCGCGTCAAGGGCTACTTTTGCATTGGCTCTCTCTCGTTCTCGTTAGGGAATTACCGAGGCGAAAGCAGCTCTCTCGGAAGTAAGTTTCCCCGCTGGGACTAGTCTAAGAAACTTTCACTTGAATTGCCAAGCCTCTTGTGGTAACGCCCTTGACGAATTGCGTTCAACGTCCCTTTATGACTTTCCCGATCGGCGCCTCGGGTCGGTAGCCGGGCTCCGGGACATTACTACCACGTCGACTATCGACCCGAGCCCAAATAAGGAAAAAAACGAACGGACTAGCTTTTGATGTCATATCCACTTTCTTTTGTTGTTATTTTTTTGGGTAAAAGGGAAAATTTTTCCCTGGTTAGATTTAATTTTGTTGTTATTTTGTGTACCTAAGTTTTAAGTTTTTGTGTATATGTTAGAATACTCACTACCTTATTAGATACTGTTCTTAAAAAACAAAAGAAAACTAGAGATGCATGTGGACTGGTCAATATTTGTCACAATAATCCATAGTATGAACATGTGCTGTGGACCGGATGTACATATCAATCTTATCTTAGGAAATGATATCTCACATGCATGGATCTTTTCTTACTCCTGCTCTTAATATATACCTGGTAGTTTAGGCTTCTGAAGTTATTAAAGAACTATCTGGATATATCTAATGATTTTACTCTATTTAGAAAAATTGTCTTAATCATCGTGATGAAAAAGAATTTGTTGAATTGTAACTATAGTACCAATCAAACTGATGGAGACGGAGATATTCATATTGACATACTGGCTATGGCCAACCCTGAAACTGGTGTTTACGTTCCATTACTGATTCTTTGTTAATCTAATATGTTGCCAACGTTCATTAAGGTTTTATTTGCCTGAAAAGTCTAAGTTCTCACTTTGTGTGAAAGATGCTTGAACTTAGCGGTGGCAATCCGACTCATTTACTTATGAATGGCTCAACTTGAATTGCGTATTATCTCAAATGGATCAAATCAAAAAAATTAGCTAAAAGGTTCGGGTCCAAAATGTCAAACACTTCAGGCAGGTTGAAGTTGCCCAAAAATCAATTTTAATGCATACATCTTTATATTTGAGATTTAGATGATATGTGTAATAATATGTTTTCTGTAGTTTAAATTAACACATCAATTATGTATAAAATGTGCCGGGCAATCTAACCCGACCCGTACTAAAGTGGCATCTTTTAACCAGAACTTGTTTAACCGAAACTTGTTTATACGGTTTGCCATCATGGCACCTAACATAACTATTTCATATACGTGCAGGTGGGAAGGCTTTGTCCATGTAGCAGTCCATCATTGGGGTCGACAATCTAGTCTTTCCAATCACGTATCTGGTGAATATTCATGTCAGAATCTTCATGATGCTGCGGTGCATCTGATGCATATTGCAATTACGCTGATTGGGGATGTTGATCCTACATTTCGAAAAGCTTCTCTCGTCGGTGCATTTTCATTCCCATCCGTTACTGAAGACTGGTTTCAGACTCACCAAAAGTTAACTTTCAACAATTTGCTAAGTAAAATTTATTCTGATAGTAATTTCAATGCTATCCTTTCCAATATAGAAGTTGCTATTAGAAAAAATGAAGACATTTCTGAAAAGTTTAGATGGATCTGTCATCTTGACCAAAAAATGTCTCCAGTGGGAATTGAAGACCTCTTTTATTTAGCAGTTCACCAAAAGGAGAAAGTTGAAGCTGCGTTCATGGAGGTTAAGTCTAAATTCTGTAATGAAGTAGTATTTGATGATATAGTATATCATTATAACGTTCTCCTAGAAAAATACAGAAGCACTCGCAAACAATACAATAGCGGGATGTTGGCTCTAAATTGCACTTAACATTACAATGTAAAATCAATATAAATTTAGAGCAAAATTCTCCTTTTTGAATTCGATTAGCAGTAACATTATTTAGCTGTGGAAAAATTGGTGGAATGGGTCAAAACATCAAAATGTGCAGTTTTTCTTTTCTTTTTTTGGTATGGGTCAAAGTGGAGTGGGTTGGGTTGACCCAAAACATTTTACTTTTGTTAATAATTAGGAGTTGCGGTCTGATGATAACTTTATATAATTTGTCTTCCTTATATATTACTTGTTGAGCTTAGTCATATACAAAAAAAGCAATTTTGAAGGTCTAGAGGATAAAGGATCGTATGTCATTAATATCGTAAAATTATCTATCGAGACAATGGTATAATTGATTCTAGATTTTAATGCACAACTGGTGCCATTAGATGGTACGCTGTGGCTCTACATTCATGGATGCTTGGTGGGAGTTGGACGCAGGTGGGTTTTCATGGATGCTTGGTGGGAGTCGGACTCGGGTGAGTTTTCACACCTTGATAATCAATGTTGTAAACAATCTCTGCATCTTCATTATTGATTGCATCATAGGTTTGTGGCATCGAATTTGCTTGCTTTGTAGATTTCCATGCATTTCCTTTTACCTGCAGTTTGCATTTAAGATTTATAGTCTGCATGTGAACAAGTTACTTGCTAGTTCTCTGTGCCACTACAAGAATTCTTGTGCATAGAAGGCACCACAACGGATTTAGTGAAACTAAAGGTGTCAAAATGGGTGAGTCGGGCATAATGGAAACGGCTAAATTGCGATGAATGTGTTAAATATGATCAAAAATCCTATATTATTACGATACAAATGTAACAAATTGTAATTAAAACGATATAGGAGGTTTCATGTAATCTGGATACACTTAAGGTGAACTGTGTGACCCATTTGACCCGTTTCATTTATACACATCTTTTAACTCGACCCATTTGAACTGTCAGAGATAAAAATAACATCAACTTTGGGTAAAACCATCATTGGACCCTGCTGGTTTGGTTACCATCTAAATTACCAAGAAATTCCCACTTGGGTCTGCCAAATAAACCCGAAGCATGTTTCAGTCTAGTCTTAATGATGTGCGGGTTTCATATGCATCAGCTTCTAATAGTTCTTGGATAAAATGGGACATGAAATGAGCTTTTTCAATCTTACCTCAACTAATTTGTGTATTTAAAAAAAAAAGAGCAAAAATTCATATCATATTTATATTGTTTTTCGTCTATTCATACCTTGTTGCTTTCGCGACTCGGGCCTTCTGTTGTCCTCAGGCTTCTTCTTGCTTGAAGTAAAATGAGTTCATCATTTGTAGAGGTATTGGTAATTTGGGAAACAAAATACATACCCAGAGTAAAAAGGATGAACAAATGGATGATGTTTGAAAGTCTCATTTTGGATGTGATATTGGATACTCTCTAACTTCAAAAATATAGTGTGTGTGTGTGTGTTTTTTTTATTACATAATACCTGCATATATATGAGGCTAGGGGGTAGTGTTTGAGTCAATAATTGGATGAAAGACTGTGAAATCATCTCCCAGCCCATGCTTATGGGACTGAGGTATAAAAACTGCCAAATATTATCAACTTTTTACTATTGTTTTCTTGGAACCATGCAACATCATGGGCCAATTGAGTTCTGACATGTGTTTGGATATTAGCTCTGCTTCCTCTTTTTCTCCATTAAGTTTGAATAGATATCCAACCCACTTAGATGGATTGGCTATTGGTTTGCCTTAGGGTAAGTCTAGGGGGAGTTTTGCCCTCCAAGGTCTCAGGTTCGAGCCTTGACAAGATAAAGTTTTCTTACTAGAGGGATTAAATGAGGATTTGCTCGTCGAGGGTCTCTTTAGCGCGAACCCAGTTAAGACAACATATGATAGACCTCCTGACATTCTCGAGTAACTCACACATTTTCAAAAAAAATTAAGTTGAATGAATGTTTGTTGAGATAAATGAAGTATTATTATTCGAGTAAATGCTATGTGAACAGTTGGGTTTTTGTTTGTTTTTGTGTGTGTGCCCTATATCATTAATGGTTTGAGAACTTTGAGTTATAGTAAGTGATCATGAATTAACCACGTAGTTAAATTAAGAATTAACCACGTAGTTAAATTATAAATGTTTAATAATGATGATAATACTAATACTAATAAAGCAACTTATAATAACGTTATTAACAACTTTAGTTTTGTGTATACATATATGAGGATTTAATATTTGGGAAAATGTTATATGCTGCTAACATTATACATGCTGCACATACATAAATATTTTAATGATAAAAGGGGACCCCCTTGAATTTAACTATATACTGTTAACATCATATAAGTTATCCCCTTAATATTTTTGTGCGTAATGTTTTTAGTTTTTGTATATATCAAATATCTATACTGATCCAACTATTTATCATTTTACATGCTTTCTTAGTTGTCAAATCTTTTAAATAATTTAAAGGACAAATTACATTTTTGGTCCCTGAAGTGGTCAATTTTTACAGTTATAGGTCTTAACTCGAAAAATTACAATTTTTCCCCTGAACTCGGCTTTTTTTTTCAATCAAGACCCTGGCAA
>JAOEHQ010048394.1:0-10238 GCA_025447715.1 Asclepias incarnata
GCTCCGGCTAATGTTGCTGTTGGTATAGCAAGATTGGGTGGTTCGTCAGCTTTCATAGGCAAGGTATAACGATCAAAGTTTCAAATTTTAATTTTTGAAACTTAATATGTATTATTTCTACTATGATATCTATTAGAGGAGTAATTTTCCAGTCATTTTGCCATGTTACCTCAAATGACAAAGCATATAATCTTGTAAGTAGAAGTACAGAAAACATTAGCTTAAATGAAACCAGGTCGACAGGCCTAACGGGTTGAACGTCATCCAAAGGGTATTCTAATTATTAGATTAGTATGGATATAATATAGTAATTGTAATTATATCTTGAACTTATTATTTATAAACAAAAATTAAGAGGAGTTGGCCAAAAGTTATTTCGCCAGACCCAATCTGTTTTAACCCAAATGAGATTTACCGTTTTTGACATATTACCTAAGCCGTCTAAACCACCCATTTTGCCAGCTCTAGAATCCATAAGCTTGACATATATAGTTTTCTCTTAGGTGGGAGACGATGAATTTGGTCACATGTTAGCTGACATTTTGAAGAAAAACAATGTCAACAACTCGGGAATGCGATTTGACCAAAATGCAAGAACAGCACTTGCTTTTGTGACTCTCAGATCTGATGGAGAGAGGGAATTTATGTTTTTCCGTAATCCTAGTGCTGATATGCTTCTTCATGAATCAGAACTTGATGTGGATCTTATCAAGCAGGTGCACATTTGCAATTTCTTTTGACAGAATATTTGGATTTGTCGGTGTTCGTTTTGATAGTGATTATGTGAATCTCAGATAAATTAATTTTAATTTGATACAGGCAAGTATATTCCACTATGGTTCTATTAGTTTAATAGAAGAGCCATGCAAATCAACACATTTAGCTGCAATGGCCATAGCAAAGAAATCTGGCAGCATACTCTCATATGATGTGAATTTGAGATTACCATTATGGCCTTCAGAGGATGCAGCTCGAGAGGGCATAATGAGTATATGGGATCAAGCAGATGTCATCAAGGTGTTCATATGGGTCTAAAAGTAAATATACATGTTGGTTGTTTATTATCTTTTTTTACCTAACTAATATAGAATTCATACAGGTAAGTGAGGATGAAATCACTTTTTTGACTGGGGGTGACGATCCATACGATGATAACGTGGTGTTGAATAAGCTTTTTCATCCCGGTCTTAAGCTTTTGCTTGTAAGTGAAGGGCCAGGTGGTTGTAGATATTATACACAGGCAAGGATCCTTTTATCTTTTAAGGTTTCGTTTTTTGTGTGTCCCATAAAATGAAATTTCATAAATGGTTAATAACCACCAAGCATATTTTGTGCAGAAATTTAAGGGCCGAGTTCCCGGTGTTAAAGTAACGCCTGTTGATACTACTGGTGCTGGCGATGCCTTTGTTGGTGGAATTTTGAGCATCTTTGCTTCAGATACGAATCTTTATAAGGTTTCATTAATTTACACCATTCATTTATATAAGTTCTCTTATTATCATTTTTTGGGTTCTGCTGCTTTTGTTATCAAACTAAGTAATAAAAGTATAAAACCTACATTTGTTGTTGGATATGAATCCTTACTGTATGTTTCATACTTTCAGTTTCCTTTGTTCTTTATTTTGCGGACATTATTCTCATTTCTGCTCAAACAAAATGAAAATGGAACCCATCGTCAAATCTTGATTTCAAATAGTTTAAGTAACTCGACATTGGATATGATCTTTACATATTACAGTGGTATCAAATCTTGATACTATCTATTTTTAGGTTTCATTCATTCATGTATTTTTTTTCATCTATTACTCAATCGTCATTTTGCAGACCTCATTTCATTTTTCTTACTATAGCAAATGGTACCCATATCAAATAATCGTTTTTTTCACACTGTACCGAGCCACCAAAGGTGGTGTCAATACCTTCTTCAAAAAGAATATATATGGAAACCTCAATTTCTAGTGGAATTCTTGGCATTTTTAGCTTTGAATACGAATCCTGATAAGGTAGAAATGTATTTTAAAACTTTGCTAAGGTTTTGTTTCTTCAAACCATGTCGTTTTTGTGGGCATGTTTTCATTTTCTTTTTGCTTCAATAAAAGGAACCCTTAACATCTCAAATGCCCAAAAAATGGCCTGAAAAGCTTGATCCTTGAAGGTGAAAAACGGGCTTCATTAGGGGCTGGCTGGCTAACCATTTATAGAAGTCCCAGTCCTAAAACTTTTTTTTCTTTGTTTTCAATTATCTAGTCACTGATAATTATATTTTTAAGTTATAATATCAAAAATTTGTTTAATAAAATAAGGTATATGATAAAACTTCTAAGTAGACATAATTTGGCCACAATAGTGATGAAATAGTATAAGAAACTCAGAAAGCAACATCTATATCAGTAGATTATTAGATGGAAAAACATTTTCACGCAATGGCTTGGACTGGCCCTTAGGACCGAACATTCGGGCCTAGTCGTTCTTAGACTGGGCCTTACTAGGGCTTTAGATAAACTGTTAGGGCTAGGTGCAACTTTCAGGCCTTTAGGACCACGCTTTTTCTGGTTAGGGCTGAGCCTGGACTTGAACATGTCTTGGGGCCCTGTCCTCTGTCCATTTCTAGCAGCAATTACTTCTTGCTAGTTGTTAATGGGATTCTCGATCCTTGGTGGGATTCCAAGAATCTTATCTTTATATGGTACAACAGTATCTATATCATTATATGTATGGGTTTTATTTATTTGCATCATGTTCAATCACTTATTATTCTGTGGGTTCCATTATCTTTTCGTAATATGGGTCATGCAAAGATCAGATCAAATATGATCATGAATTTAATCCACCCGGTTCTATCTTTAAAATCTTGATTGTAATGCAGGATGAGACTAAACTAAGGAAAGCACTTCTCTTTGCCAACGCATGTGGGGCCCTAACTGTAACCAAGAAAGGAGCAATTCCAGCCATGCCCACAAACGACGAAGTTCATAAAATCTTGAAACATCACACATGACAGCTGACACACAACTCGGTGTTTCTGATATTCGTTTCTATCTGTTAATAAGATGATCCTTTTTCTTTTCTGAAACGGGCGGTAAAAAGGTTATTTGAATCAAAGCCTTAAATGTACAAGTCTTATGTGCATGCAGATATACAATGTAGCGGTTTTAGTTGTACACTGAAGATGGGAATGCGTCTTTTTTTTATTTTTATTTTTATTACATGTTTCAGCCATAGATGGAATCTGTACTTTGTACCAGTATATCAACACTGTTGGTAAAGAAAAGAAATTGTTGTCTTCATGACCTGTTTGGTCCGTTTGTAGCGAAACTTTGACCGATGAAAATGTATTCAATAAGTTTTTAACAATCTTTATGTGAAAACAATCTTTGTAAGGCCAAGTGCAATAGCTTGATGGCATAAATGTGTAACATTTTTACTGATGTCAGTTGTTTGGGTCATTTTAGTATTTTTGATAGGTGGCACACTTGTATAAAAACAGCATAAAGTTGTTGCCATTTAGCAATTTTTCTGACTCACTTTTATCTGAAGATATAATGTGACATGTTTTGTTTCAAAGGCCCCCTCTGGCCTCTGCTATAAAATGATAATGTATGTTTTTGTTTATAATATAATAACTTTATTTAAGATTTGATAATTGATAATGAATTTTAAAATGGAAGTATATTAATTTTTTTGAATTGAAAAATTGGCGCCAGGAAACAGAGGATCTCAGTTGATGAGGATGGGGGTTGGTTAATGTACTGTGCACTTGTTGGGTATCATGTTTCTTGCAGTCAATCTGTCATGGTCACACATGTTATATTTTGGACCTTTCTTAGTAACCTTGTTTCATTTCTCCAATTACATTACATAACCTCATGCCATCATTAGCATACTTTTTCCATGTCTCCTTCTATTGCCACGAGGAATGTGACTATTAGGCATGTACAAAAACCGGGTTTGACCCAACCCGACCCGGTTTGAACCCGGTTTTGGGTCAAACTTTACCAAAAACCGAACCCGACCCGATGTCAACCCGGTCTCAACCCGATCCCCGAACCCGAAAACCCAACCCGGTTTCAACCCGCCTGGTTTTCTAAAACCCAAACCGGTTTTGGTCAAACCCGGGTTTGACCGGGTTCGATTTCGGTTTTTTTGTACATGCCTGGGTATATGTGATATTGATAAATGTAATAATTTTATCAAGTAGCAAAAATTATAGACCTAAATTATAGGACTAAATAGCATCACTAAAAAGGACCCGATAGTAGTAGATTGGAGCTGAGCTCAAACTTAAATAATGGTGAAAGAAAAACAAAAATTACAAGACCATTTTATCTCTCTTTTGCACATAAAAGATAAAACATGAGCAGTTTTCTAGTAGGATGCAATTTTACCCAAACACAAGTTGAAGATGAATATATACCATGCAGAATATAATTGCATCATATGCTAAAATTCTTTACATACATAAACCCATATACTCTTTTATTTATGTTGGTTGCCATAACAGCATTGCAAGCTCCTAAAACCATTAGAAGATTACCTCGATAGAATAACCCATACTTCTCGAAATTCTACAAGGACCACAACATAAGCAATATAAAATCAACTCGAATCACACAAAGTCGTCGTCGTCATCCATCCTGCAAACTTTCTTGCTCCCCTCTTCCACTCTTACATTTGTAGGTGGCGAGCATTTCTCATCATAATGTTTCTTCCGCTTGTAAACATGCTTAAATTCTCTTCTCAAATCATCCATTTTGTCATCAGCCTTAAAATTTATGTTATTTACCTCACTCCCAGGGTTGTCTATATCTTCTCTTTTGTTAACATCATCAATTTTCTCATCTGGGTTTAACATTTCTTCTCCCAACACTGCATTTTCTTCCATTTCTTTGGTCTGACTCTGAAGTGATTCAATCACACTCATCAATTCCCTATTGACCTGTAAAGAATAATGAACAAGGATGCTTATTCAAACCTTCTAATAAACAGAAACAATCTAGGGCCATGACCACTAACTTATCTCAAGAATACATATTACTCGGTAGAGGTGGCAATTTCAACCCAAATACGTCTCGTATGAAGAGGTTAATTTGCATTATGTGTCATTTCTGATGGATTATATGGGCTATAACATTTTAACGACAATGGGGAGTTTTCAAAGAGGTTGAGGGAGTTGAAACCCAATCGAAGTGCACTGAAATGCATAAGTCTCCTAAACCGACATTTTTAAAAGAGTCAGATTATTTTTGTAACAATGTAGTCTTTGGTAATCATAAGAACTCTTTAACAAGAAATGTTTGACAGTTGACTCAGCTCAACCCGTCCCATTTTGGCAACACTAAAAATTCATTTTGACCCTTCCAATTTCCCATTTACTTTTAGCACGGGCATAGAAACTTTATATACCTGTGGATTTTGCAGGTATTCAGAAATGTCGTTAGAGCATGATGGGCATTTCATAATGTTCTTCTTTGCCCTTAACGTACGTCTACCTTCACATGTTCTCTCCTTCATAAAAGTTTGGCCAATAAAAGTATCCTCCAAGCATGACTTACAGAAATTGTGTGCGCAGGGAGTAGTAAGCGGGAGATTCATCACTTTGTGGCAGATGAGGCAGCAGAACTCTGCATTACAATTTACATCATCAGCTTAACATTTTGACTAACAAAAGCCATTATCAGAACAGGAAGTACAAGAAGGATTTTTACTGTAATATATATTATACCTAATGTTGGTACTAGCAAACCTTAAGAAATGCATGAATAGCACAGAGATGACATTAACTTATAGACAGGCCACTTCAGACTATGATTTATCCCTTAACAGATAAAATAAAAATAGCTAAAAGGGAAACAGGTAAAATGGGTCAAAAAGACATCCTAAATCATTCTACTCCGAACACTGGAGCATTATGGCAATAACATAAATTTTTGTACTCATAATTGACATCCTTATTATCATGACATGTACAGAACAATGACCTTTATGAACAAAGTGCATACCTTTTAAGAGCCGTTCACTCACAGACATTTGTGCTTTACGACGGCTGCCTTTTCTTGTACTACTGCCATCGTCAAGATCTCTATTATTTGTATGTTTCCTACTTCCCGGTGCAGGTATTTTCCAAAGCCAACATGTTTTCTCTTCCTTCACAAAAATATTTACGTTGTAAGTTGTAACAGCCAATTGCTAGCAGTGCCATAATAAGTTTATAACATAACAAAAATAAGCACAGGTAATCCTACTGTAAGAAGTTGCATCATCTCACATCATAATCCCAAGAAGGAGTGCCCTTTCTCTCCGTTACATCTGTTGCACTTTTAAGCTCCGAAATGGAAGGCAAAGGCCTTGGACGATCCCCATTTTCATCACTGCAAAAGTAAACAACTCAGAACCATTTGAAGATTCAAATGATGCAAAATGTGAGAGGGCCAATTTTGAACCATTAACTCGTAAATGGATCAATTAATTATCCTTTTATATATATAATCGTGGTGTCTGGCCTTCAGACGACTAATCCATGAGATTAGAGTCCACAATGATACAAACTCGAGCCGGTTAAAGCACTCCCAAAGGAAGACTGGCTGGGCCACACAGATGGTTGTCATTTTGTTTACTTTTTGCATTAGCCGAAATATGAATCCTGGACTTTCAATTCCCCCAATCTTGTTACCATTAATAAGTCAAAATGTAAAATATTATTTATAAAAAATGGCTTGAAACAAAATGGGTTGAGCAGGTTGAAAATCAGCAGTATGTTTTAAGGTAAACTTTGAATGCATGCAACCTCTTAAATCGTTAGCTGTCTATAAAATATAAAATAAAAAGAGTACAAGGATAACCCACCTTGTACCAAACCAAAAGAAACTACCCATTACCCAACCCACCCATTTCGATACTTCTACAAACACAACAATCACGACAGCAATGACAAACCTTGTCCATGGAGCAGGATCATTATCACAACGAACAAATAGATACCGACATACCTTGTGTCCCTATCAGAACACAAATGTCAACTAAAAAAATTGAAAAGGATCTTATCATGTATGCTGTAAATATAACATGAACTATTAAAGGGATATCGTACTTGAATCCCAGGTTTTCTCCAGCATTTTTCAATCCTGTAAATCCCATCATACCGTACTCCTTTTTCGGGTGCATAAGCAGACCGTTTTTCTTTGTGTGATCTGTCCATGCAGATAGATAGCTGTTCATGTAAAATTTATACATGTACTACAAAGGAGGGGAGCTAGCAATCCATTGATAACTAGTATCAGAATCATTATATAGATGTCAGCACCCCTACCCCACATTGTTTTAGAATGCAGCCAATGTTGTCATCACATAAATTCAATCATCCTCCACAACAACATATCAAAAAGGTAGCAGCTTCGTAATGTGTTTTTGGCCACTTGAAGTAAAATGGAATCAATATATAACACCGCAGACATAAGATAAAAAACTATAAGTAACTAGGACTTTGATAAAAAAAAAAAAATCATGATTGGGTTTACTTGTGAGCACTAAACAATCCATAAGAGACTTTACCTCACAACACGTACTGGGTAGCCTTTTCTGCAACTAAGCCGTAAAGCTTCATTATATTTCTCAAACTTCTGATCGAATGAGTGCGTCTTGTTGGTCCTTTTATTTCCACTCAAGTCTCTTCCACCACTGTTAATAACAAATAAAGAAGGAAATGGCGAAGAAAAAATTCGCAAAAGTTTTAAGACATTGTTACAGCTAACAAAGAGCTGTTGATGACAGTCATTTCCAAAAGTAACCTCACTTCAACCTTAACCGGGAACTTATAAGATGCCAAAAAAAATTTCACATAGACTACATCACACATCATACCCCATTTGCCAATAAAAATCATTTTGAAATATTTAAAAACATAATTAAAAGAAACATCTTGACCTAGTTGTCAAACAACATTATTATCAGCATGGATCACATACCTCCCCGTGTAGAGAAACCACTCTCCATGATCCTCATCATCTTCATATCCTCCCGATAAAGCCACAGATTGTGCACCATACTCAGACTGCCCAGATATCCCAGCAACATGAGGAAGATGAGCACCCCATTGCCTACATTCCATACGATCCTCCCAAGTTTCTCCGACCAGAACTCCAGTCCCTCTCTCTGGGTCATTCTCTGCAAGAATGGGTCCAAAATGATCAGGGGGAACTGTCACAAATATCTTTCCACTGCATGCATTAGCCTTCCCAGACTTCTTTGCCCGCTCAGTGGTATATGCTTTGTCAGGTCTGTTTTGGTTTAGAACAGAATAATAAGGTTTAGGGGGTCCTGAAGATGCATTTGACTTGGTCATCTTTGCCATTCTAATTGCTATTACAAGGGATGAATTGATACGAGCTTGACTTGCCATTTTAGGAGGAATTGTGGTTCGACATATAGCACAAGTACGCTTCCCTTGGCCAACCCATTTCTCAAAACACTTCAGGCAAAAGTTGTGACCACAGGGTGTCTGTAACACAAGCAAAGGGTCTTTAAGTCGAGCTACTCACTCAAATTATCAAGCAAATAGACGCAATAAAATTTTCATAATGCGAACCCTGGGACTTCATTGTATGGTTTTAAAGGCAAACATGAAATGTTACCAGCATAAGACATATCACATAAGTTCCAAGTTATCTTTTATCTCCGTTTATCAAGTAGCTAACAACCTAGAAAAGAAACAAGGAAAAAAAAAAGAACCATCTCCTAGCTCACATTGATCATAACATTCTAGTTTTTTTTAACTTCTAAGATCTTAAAGGACAAGCACAAAAAATGCACAAATTTGTAGCCCCTAACCAATAAACTTGTATGAACTTTTTTACCGGGATTCCACCGATAAAGGAGAAGCAGTGACCATAAAAATGCTTCCTTTTCTTCCAACAAGAACGAATACAGCAACAAACTTCAAACTTGTTACAATTTCAACTAGAAGCATAAAAATAGGAACTTTCCAAAAGCTTCCAACATAACAATACAAAAAAGTACCAAGTCAAGTACTACCAGGAATACATTATCTAGGCAATTTTTAGTAACACAATGGACCACCACCATCTTATCAGCATTTCATATATTCTACTTTTAACTATTTTCAGCAACAACAAAAATATATTAATAAATACTTCATAATCACACTTTTTGAGTTGTACTATGGATATAAAATATAAATTTAGATATATAAAATGTATTGTATATGTATGTATAGATGACATTTTTTGTTAATTATAGTAAACAATATACCGTAACAGGTCTATCCGGTAACTGCATGCAAAACGAACAGTTAAAGCTGCCAGTAATAAGCTTCAAAACATCACTATCACCATCACAGGTGCCGGCGATCTCTTTTCCGGCATCATCGGAGCCTTTTCCAGTCAACAATTGCTGACGTCTCTTAGCTTTCTCTTGATCGGAAAGTGACGTGTCAGATTCAATGGCACGAATCGCCGCAATAAGTGGTTCAGATCCGGACACCGGCGGCGCGTGAGATGGAATGAGATTGCAACAGTCAGGACACTCCCATTGAGAAACATGAGCTAGGGTTTGGGGACGGAGTGATAGACAGTTGACATGCCATGGAGTGACGCACGTCTTGCACGTGATGGTTTCTTCTTCCGGTGGATTGATTTTGCAGATCATGCATCGGCCGTCTCCGTCACATGGGAGGTTGCTAGCATGCGCCATGGATGATGACGATGACGATGACGATGAAGGAGTGAGTGTGAAGGATAAGGTAGTGAAGTGAAAATATAGATATAGATTTTGAGTAGATATATAGATACAGGAGAAATTAAATGAAATTAAATTAAAATCAGTAGTAATAGTAGTTGTTAATGATTATGATGATGGTGGAGAATTATATGTATGTATGTATGTTATATATAATCATAAAGTTTTATAAATTGATCGAAGATGGAAAAAATTGGAAAATAATAGGAATAGGAATTGGATTTGAATTTTCCCTCTTATTATTTGTGATTCTAAAAATGGAAAATGATTCATGAGTATCATCTTCAAACTCTGTTTTTAGCTCTAAACATGAGTTTTTTAGCTTAGTTTGGGGGTGTTTTCTAGGTGTATGTAGTTGGAACGATGATTTCAACTTGTGTCAGTTAAGAGTTATATTATTTAACTTAGGCTTCTCCCTATCCTGACGCCGTCATCCCCTCGTCTTGACTGCCACATCAGCTTTCTCTCTCCAAGACACCCCCAAGAAC
>JAOEHQ010048395.1:0-10238 GCA_025447715.1 Asclepias incarnata
CCAAAAAAAAAATTTTGGGGGTCGCCCCCCCCCCCCCCCCCCCCGGGCCCCTAAGAAGCTACGCCCCTGATAGCAGCCAGCTAGTGTGGCAGCTTCACTGTTCGTAAGCTTACGGTAATTGTTATATATATAATTTTAGAATCATTATTAACATATATTAATTATTACAAAATAGATCAAAATTGGGCAAAAAAAATGTTTGCAGTTCAACCCGGCCCGGCCCATCCCATCCCATTTTGACCCGTTATCCAACCTACCCATATTTCCTTCTTTATTACTAACCTTACGAAAACCATGCTGCTCCCCTTCATACTCCACCAGAGCAACAGGCAATCCTTTTGCTTTCAAGGCTTGATATATTTTTCTTGCTTGATCAGGGGGTACAACCTGCAACACAAAAGGCAATCCACAATTAATTATTTAAAAATTCATGGTTTATTTGGTGACACAAGTTGTTTTCTCCAATACCTTGTCTTCCAATCCTTGAAAAAGGATTATGGGGCAAGAAAATTGATCCACAAAATTAATAGGTGATCTCTCAAAGAACTCTTTTTCACTCCCTGTTGCAAAGTTACAATCCAATCAGCTGATACTCTGATAGTTCATGTACACAAGTTATCCATAGTCACGTAGGGGTGGAAGAAAAAATAAATAACAATTACCAACAAGATTATCCATGTATCGCGATTCAAATTTGTGAGTTTCTTCTTTCAACAACTTCAGGTCAGCTACCTGTTGAGACATTTACGACATGCTGAGTCTAAAATTTTGTAAGAGATGATAATTATAAAGTGGAGCCCATGTGTGCTTGTCGGGTCAACAAAGTTGGCCCGGGTGGAATTTTTTGGTTAACCAATAACAATAGAGATGAAGAATTGAGTGGGTACAGTAACAGAAGTAACGGGTCAAAAAAGAGGTAATATTAAGCGCAGCTAAGCTGACGAGAACACATCTTTATCTGTTTTCTTGTAGTTTTAGTACATAAAGATTAAAATGGTTGTCATGCATTTGAATCCACATCAAATGACTTTCAAACGAAGCGACTGATTTGACCCAATATCCTTGAAGTTAAATCATTTAGTTTTAACCCATTTCACCCTGTTAGGAGTAGAGCTTAGCCCAAATCAACCCATTTCACCAACGAGAAACGTAATCCCTCCTTTTCAAATTAAATGGAACAATTTCTTTTGGGATGTCACATAATAAAAAATGTAACATAATATGTGAATGGCCAGACTTCACATTTAGCTTGGGATTTAGATGGTACATTATAACAATTATCACGTTATAAACTGAATGAGCACTTACACCATACAAAGAAGCTCCAGCCTTAAATGTTTTCTTGAATGCAAGTGCAGCTAGTGTTGTGTAACCACCTGCAGACCCTCCGGTAATGCAAAGTCTTTCACCATCTGCCTTTCCACTGTTCACCTATGCATTAAAAGATAAGAATAAAATGAAATCAATGCGTGACTTGTAAAAGGAAAATAAATGCAACCCATGACTGATTTTTAAAGGGATCATATTTGTGGTAAAATACCAAGAAATGCGCACAACTGCAACAATCATTGACATCAACTATTCCCCACCGCTGCAAAAGCCTTTCGCGAAACACTCGACCATAACCTTCATAGCATGATGATCCACATTCAGTAGGGAATATAAGAGTTGACTAGTATTTTAGGAGCTGTTACAGCCACGCTGAGGACTAAATGTGACATAATAGGCGGTTGGGTGACACATCAGAACGGTTTTGGTCAAAACAGTAATTTTTGCATGGGGTCAAAACACTGGCTCGGGTTGTGATAACCAAAATCATACTTTGTCAACCTTATAGAACACTTTTAATGCATTACTGTGTTATATATGCTTACAATATCTATATCTATATTATCAAAATAGTAGTATGACACTCTTTGTAAATAAACCAAATAAACTTGTGTGTATTAACAATACATTAAGGCAGCTTTTGACCCATTTGACACATTTAACCTGTTCCCTTTTCAGCTTTATATTATAAGTTAACCCATTTGACACATAGAAATAACATATTAGAGGCATGAGTATTAATGTTCAAACAAACAACATACCAGTACTTCCACCGTAATTCACATCCACAAAAGCCCAGCCACGACTTGTCCAAAACTGGATATTAAGATTTAAGATTCCACGTGCCTCAGCTGTAGGTCCTCCTGCATTCCCAAAATATGAACAATCATTAAGGTAATCATGTCGGTAAACTTAAAATCCAACAATAGATGCAAAATAAACTCTCATTATTCACGTGTTCTCAAATTCAATGGTTACAAAGCAATTATAGTGTGTTGAAGCCTCCCCACACCAAAAGGCACATTGCATGAATCTATTCGGTTGTGTGTGTAGAGGGCGGGGGGTCCACCGGGGGGGGGGGGGGATAGACTAACAAACGGAACCAGTTCCAGCTATATTTCGCCCAAGACAGTTAGTCCCCAACCAGAACTGGCCAAGCTGTTTTTAATTAATTTTCAAGTTGATTACAACGTTTTGAATTTATACTTTTTAAACAACAAACCCCAAGTTTGTATACGGTTCAATTCCAGGTTCTATTATTCTTGATTTTAGGCTCCAGTTCAGTCCAGTTTGTCTTGATGGGCACCCCTGGATTTGCCTGAGAGATGGGGATTCCACAACATAGTTCATTTGATTGATATCCCACACTCTAAGTTTTCAGCCAAAATAAAATGTACATGCATGCATTCAGTTGATATTAACACCTGCCAATTTGACTTTACCAACTTAATACATTGAAATAGAATATAAGTACCATGACTCTTTAACAGCAACGGAGGTTTTTCTTCTTGACTGGCTTGATAAAGGGGATTTGTTGGCGGATAATAGTATGCATAAGCCGTCTCACCAGGAACTTCTGTTGGAAACTCAATAAATTCTGGGGAGCTAAAGTAAGATTTGTATTCTGAACTAGTAGGTGAAGAAGACCAAACAATCTTGAAATCAACTACATTTGATGACAGATCATCTAAGGTCACCTGCCTCACACAAGTAATCCAGGATCAAAATAAATAATGAAAATCTTTAATACACATAGTAAGTAATGTTTTAGTTTGTACTTTGGAACTGAATATCTGATTAAGGATCAAATAATAATTGGTGAACAATCCATTTCTAAGCAGCTGCAACAAAACAGTTTGTCTAAGAATTAAAAAATAAAAAATCACCTCTTTAACCCTTCTTTTAACCTAATTAATAGACTTTTACTCCCTTTTCACAGAACGTCTCTCCTTTTTATTCACAAAAAATTAACATTTTGGATCATTTTATCTTTGATTCAATAAATGATCAGAGCTTCCAAATACAATTATCTGATTCACTGATTGTCTTATTACTACAATTTCAAACAACAAATGCACACATCCAAACAAAACTTTAGACAACACGTTTAATGCCAGCTTATTATCAGATTACTTATTATTCAATTATGAATGATCAATTTCAAATCACACATCCAAAGACCCCTAAAGAAATTTAACTATTGGCCTATGTATGTGTGCGATTACTGAATTTGCACTAACACTAAGCATCTCACAAACTCGGAAGTGAAAACAAGGTAATTGACTAGGAGGAGAAGTAGCACCTTAGCTATTGATGTAGGATGAACTCCAGATGCCCCCTCGACGTATATACAGTGTACACCCAAAGTCTACATAAAAGATATTTTTAATTTTTAGTATATAAATAATATACTGGCTGAGAAAAACAATCAGGAAAGCATAACAATCGTCAACAACAAGGTGTACTGAGAGTACAATATTCATTATATCTGTGAAAGGACTCTGGAGGATGGATAATGTGCTCTTGTTTTTGTCCAGTATTCCTAGATAAGACCTTCCTTTCTGCCTGCACATAATCCTATATTGAAATAAAGGAAATGGAATGATAACAATGATGTGATTAAGAAGTGACACATAACCTGTAACTGCACGCAATTAAGTTCTTCTGCTCCTTGATAATCTCATAGGAGTTCATGCCAAAAACCCACAACGGTTTTGCAAACTCAGCCTCTAATGTGTATACTGGCACCACTGTGTTCTCTGATTCAACCTGTTACCATAAGACAAAAGTTAGTCAAGAAGGTTGTCACTCAAAAGGGAAGTCAGAGTGTTCAAGCAAACATCATTCTCATTCAAGCAAGTAAAGGTGGCAAAAATGGATGGGTGTAAATAACTAAATTTAGTACCGGCAAAATGAGTCAGTTTGACCCAAAACATTTTTCGTCCTAATTACAACTTTTTTCCATAAATAATGAGTATTATATTAATTCATCAATAACCTTGTTTTTGAATACAATGATTTAAGGCACTATGAGTGCACTCAACCCATTTGACCCAAAACACTTTTTGCCCTAATTATAACCTTGGCCAATACATAGAAAATAATATCCTTTTAAAATTACCCATCTATGAAGATTCCAAAATCCATTTTTTCTATCAGTGACGAAGAATAATTCACCTGCAATAAAAAAAGATGCCAACATAATAAAATTAAAGCAACATGTAAGCCTGCTTCTAAATTTCCATGAAATTCAAAAGGTTAATTTTTTTTATAGGTAAATCACACAAATCATCCTTGTGGTTTTCACTCTTTCATGCATCGTCCCTTTCAAGAATTCATTACTGTCCATGTAGTTTTCGTTTTTTGCCAAATCCATCCTTACGCCACATGAATGACCAAAGTATCCTTAATTTCATTCAGGGGTGAATAGGATAAATTACGGGCACTTTGGCCATTTCGTGTGACATAAGGACGAGTTTGGATAAAAATGACAATCACAACAACGATCCTTGTAATTAATTCTCCATAGGGACAATTCGTGAAAAAAACAAAGAACCACCGGGACTCTTTGTGTAACTTGCCCTTTTCTATTAAAATGATGATAGGTTTACCTTCATCGGACCACTTCGGTTCAGTGGGAGATTCTATTATTGTAGGATCACCACCTGCCACACATACACGTTTGTACACATCTCTGCACAAAGAAATAGGCTTAAGAGAATCGTATAGATATACCAGGTGATAAACCAAAGGTTTGCAAATCAATACGCACTCTAAAAACTAGTTGCAGCTTGTGAGAATCCAAACAAAACCATTTGAACACCATATTAGGTCAACAACTATGTTTAAATTGTTCTTTTTATTGTAAACCGAGTATCATGAACGTCAATATCATCAATAGATAATAATCAAAGGAAAGTTTCTCTGTTAGAATTTGGTGTACCATCTGTCACAACCTAAAAATTTGCCCTTAAAAATATGCACTAGGAAAAAGGGAGAAGAATGACCTGATTATACCTTAGTAGATTTTTTTAACACTCTTTGATGGAGAGTCACCGAGCTCAAAGGTGAATTGTTGTTGACTTTATATTTACTATTTAGTGTTTTCATTGCGTATCATGTCAAAACAAACAACTTATGTACAATTATTGCTACCTAAATATGAGACCTTATAAACTTTTGCTTCTGAAACTGACTATTGACTTGAACCTACTTTTGCAAGGATAAACACCCATTTGAACGGTCTAATGCATATTTTGATAACTGTCCTTCCATTATGAATATGTTAACTATACGCAAAAGAGCAACTAATTGTTCCTTTACAAGACCAAGCATTGCGGTAAAGGGGTCAACCGTAGATATTATAGGTAAAGTAAACTCAAACTTGTCATCCATTTAAATTACAAAATTTTCTAGAAGTTGCGGCAATGGCAACTAACAAAACAAACCCTAATAAACAAGATTCCATGTACTGTTATTTAGCTTATGTCATTCGCATTCCTAATACTAGTATCACGATTAAAAAATATAGTATTTGGCTAAATAATGTACATAAATGGTCCTTTTGAACTTGTCACAGACTTGGACATCTCTTTTGAGTGCATCTTGATATGCTACATCGGTTTGTAGTTAGACCCGTATTACACTACTTTTTACGACAAGAGTCTATGAGAAACAGAATGGACAAAAATAGACAAGGTTGACATGAATAATAATAGCATGTCAACTATATTGTTAAAGAAAGCCAACTTGACGTAGAGATTTACAAATGCATTCAAAATAGAAAGACCAACCCTAATCCTAATCAACTGGATGCTGCTAATCAGGTGGAGTAGTAACAAGGAAACAAAGCACTATGCTTACCCGGTATCGGAAACATAGCCAACCCAGAGTTCTGATCTGTCCCATGGCATGTTAGGGTGGCTCCATTCAATCCATGCCAGCCTTTTGCCCTCATAATCCAGTCTTGGGAATGCGTAAAAATCATTTCCACCAACTAATACCTTTGGTTCTACATTTGAATTATAAAAATTGTTAATGTCACTGATAAAAAAAATCAGATAATTCATAAAACATATGTCAATGATACCTTGAATAGTTTTATCACCAAGTTCTATTGATACAATGGTTGTAATTGCATCCAAACTACTTTCACGTCGATCTAGTAAGAATCCACATAACACAAATGAATAAGTAACAAGAACAAATGGGTCAAAAAAGGTATAAACAAAACCATGTCCACATAATCAACAATCTACCTTCCCTAACCGCGATAAACCTATTAAGCAATGTATCATAAACTCCATCTGCATAGCTCACCGAAGGTCCACCATAGTCAGGCGTAAGTGGCGCAGGTGCCGAACCTACAACCACGATACAAAAACTTTAAAAACCCTCAAATATTTCAAAATTCATTACTATTCAACATTCAAAAACTTATGTTCCATTATTACTTAATTAGGTATAAAATCTCTCCATAAAGGTGGCTCAGCTATCTACTTAAAAGGTTTTTAATTGTAGCATTTGCACGAAAGATTCCATTTTTACACTTTAATGCATAACTCGTAACACTTTAATGCACGTTTTTGCTTCTTTTTTTACTTACTTTGATGCCCAAGCGCCCAAAACGAATACACTTATGCATCAGAATAAAAGATTACGCATGTGTCAACACCAGAATCTTGATTCTTACGTTAAGGACCACTTTTATATAATCCTACTTAAATAGTCATAAGTCAGTAACTATTCGATAATACTTGTGAAATAGCACTTAGGTTAGACCTTTTGAATCTACAGCCTGAATATATAGTCTTTGATCTTTATAATTCGCAAAAACGACATTTTCCCCGAAAATCGAGAAAGCACCACCACCATACTCTTGTGCAACTGTCCGAACCGAAAAATCTTTAGGCGTTACATCAACTGCTTCATCATTTTCATCAGTTCCACTCCTAACTAACACTGATCGCCTATAAATATCAACAAAATATCAAATTTAGGTTTTATAGATATCTCAATCAGATATTTTTAATAACTGAAATAAATTGAACCAATATAACGATATAATATATATTATATGTATGTATATATAGATATAGATATACCCTGATTCTGTAGGACGTGATTCGAGATAGAATAAGCGGCCGTGAGAGTCAACGGCGGAGCCGCCGAGGCCTTTGCTGGCGCCAGAGACGACGTCGGAGGTGATCGGAGATGGCCAGGAGCCGTACGGCGCGGTGGTTTTTTGCTCCGGTAGTGGTGGTGGAGTGGAAAGTGTAGACATTTTGGTTGTGAGGTTACGTGAGTGATGGTGAAAACGGTGTCGTTTAGTGAAAAGTTGAGTGAGAGTGAGTGTGAGAGTGGGGGGTAAATATGGTGATAGGATTGGGCAGCGAGTTGTTGCGGCGGTAGTTATCGCGGAAAATGCCATTGACTAAAAAAAAATTTATAACATTCAACCCTCATCATCTTATCTACTATCTATCTACTAGTAGTAGTATATGATTTTTACTAAAATTCTTATTATTTTTACATTCTTATCACTAATAAGCAAATTATTTTACAAAAGTTATTATAGTTTATTATTATTAATTTAATTTAACGAGGATATGAAAGAAAAAAAAAAAGCAGATACGATTTTATCTACAATAGTTATGATTATATTTGCCATGTCAATATTATGAAGTTTATAAAGACATCGGAAATATACTTCAACGTTAATGGAGGATGATATTGTAGGTATTTTAAGAGATAAATAATATATAGTGTAAATACGTAGGAGAGATAATATAAAATTTCAAAATTTGAATTTTAAGACATTCTAAAATTAAAACCCAAAATGGTTTATAAGTAAAAAAAGGGGTAAATCGGAATGATCTTTGGTACCGCATTGGTACTAACATGTACATGTCATATAACATATGTTCCAGTAAAACATCTACACCCAATACCCATCATTAACAAGTTGCATGCTAATTACTTGTTCATTAATTATTATCATTGAATGAATGAATGTTATGAAAGTTATAATTTCATGTCAAGTTACTTAAATCATTTTACCTTATTGAGCTTATTATATAGTTGTATAATAGATAAAATTGTTAATTTAACATATTTTATGTGTATATACCCGTTACATTGGAAATATGTTAAGGTGTTATCTGAAACTTTTCGTGTATACATACGGGATATTAAATCTAGTGAAACAACTAAACAATAACAAAGTCAATAGAAAAACACAAAAATTAAATAAATGTTTTTTATGATGTATGTGTAACTCATGCTAAAATCATTCAAATGTCTTTAGATTGCAAGTAATGTTATATTGCTATTGTTTCAAATATTGAACAAATTAGGTTCATTCTGTAAAATTTATGTGATAACTAATTACCGCTACAAAGCGCTTTTGTTTTTGTTTTACTTGTATTTTCTAATCATTGTAATGATACATTTATTTATTGAATTCATTCTATATTCCTAATGCTTTTAAGTTGGTAATCATTATATACATATTAAAAAGCAAACCTTGTATGTGAGGGCAAAGTACTGTTCACAAACAATACAAGCTCTTAAGCACATGATACAACACTTTTACAACCTCACAAATTGTTAAGGGGGGAGGGAGTGGTCACCACCACTTCCCTCTTCACCTCAAATCCACATCATCATCCTCCAATAAAAACCTTTCAACTCAAAACACCCCAACTTTCACCTCCCTTCACCATTTTGGTGGCAATGGTCACCACACTTCACCTCAAAGTCACGTCACATTTTATTTTCTATTTATTTTTAACACATAAAAATACTAACAATATTAAATAACACCATAATACTTAAATAAAAACACAACATTTCATTTAAAATAAAAAATACATAATACTAAAAAAAATGTATGCTTATTACTTTTATAAGTAAAAAAAAAAAAAGTTTGTATGTTTATTACTTTTATAAACATCAACAAATACATTAAAAAATTATATGATTTTTTCATTAGTGGGTGCAGGCTTTGATGGGGAATGAAATTTTTTAAATAAAAAAAAAGACGTCGACTATTCATGGCTTTGGATGCTTTTTCTTTTGATTATTAATATTAATATTAATAAAAACAATAAAACGTAGTGAGGAGAAGAAAGGGTTTTTTTTTTGCCTACTTCCATAAACAAATAAAGCAGCCTCTGTTCTTATCATCTGAATATAAAGGAGTGAGGAGAAGAAAAATAAATGTAGTCACCGGCCTCCGAGATCGGCTTTAAATCATCACCGTCTTTCTCTCCGATCAACTTCTATTTCCGGTAAATCATCACCATCTGAATATATATATATATATAGTTCAATCAACTTCTTTTTCTGATATGTATCTATATATATCTATAGCTTTAAATCATCACCGTCTTTCTCTCTCCACGGTTTACCACACCGCCACCCCTTCACCGCCTCCCTTCACCGCCGGCCGGCATCAGTGTTACCGCCTTCCCCGCCTCCTTCCCCGCCTACTTCACCGCCCCACTCCCTCCCCCTTATGATTGTTGCATGGTTAAGGAACTCACGATTCAAATTCGACTCGGAAATGGGAAGTCACGAGTTATTGGCGACCTGGACACCGGATTGAGATTTTTATATATAAATTTAATAATTTTTTAAGATTATGTATATAAAAATAGACTATAAAGATAAATAAAAGAATGAAATAAAGTTTGTAATTTTATATAATCTATTAATAAAAAATTAGACAAAAAGAAATAAATATAATTTAAAATGTAAAGTAAAAAAATAAAAATGAAAGCATTAATAAACAAAAACCAATAAAAAACATCTTTTACATTTTTTTAAAGAATTTTTCTAATGACAGCCCTTAGGGCTGTCAATAACCTGCATAAAAAACTTGTACCTTCCATATCAAAAGCTCACCC
>JAOEHQ010048396.1:0-10235 GCA_025447715.1 Asclepias incarnata
ATATGTGATCCCCTAAAATTAAGACAATTAAAAAAATGTTTTATTTATTAAATTTTATAAAATAAAAACAAAAAAATGATTTTACTATTATACCCTTGGTCAAAAAGGTTCCTAAAGGTTCCTGACCTTTTAAGGGTTCCTAGAGTAACTTTTCCCCAAAATCTATATTTTTAACCATGTAAAATAGTTGAGCTTCATTGTGGTTTTATCGTTATGAGCTATTTTTAACAATAAATTTTTTTACATATTATCATCTACATTCCAAATTTTTTGTTTATAAATCTATGACACCTTTGAAACTTTTTTTTTTCAATTTGAAGGACGTATGAATAATAGGTAATCTGGAACAAATTAATTAGATGAGTAATGATATATAGCGCTAAAATTCATATATCTAAACATGCCCAATGAATTTAATCATTAATACATGGATTTCACTTTCTTTTTCATCATTTTCACCTTCAATATTGTCACATGTCTCAATCATGTTTAGGTCTACGATTTTTAGTCATATATATCATTTTTGTAATTAGATTGCATAGCGCAACAACTGTCAAAGCTTAACGGGTTTTTTGTTGATTAATTTAGGTGAAAAATTTATAATGCTTTTATAGTTAGGAATTGAAATACAATGTATGATATACTATGGTGTAGCATTTCTATTAAAATAAAGTTAATAATATTTACTTGCTCCGTACCCAAAGAAATAATGAAAGTTCTATTTTTGAATTAATGTATTTGATGCATGAAACTAAAGAAAGAAATCAAAAACAAGTTTTGTTTCTTATGTAGATGTAGATGTATATGTGTACATATTAGGGACTAATTGTACATAATAGGATCTTAGAGGGCTAATTATATATTTTAGATTAGCTTAGTTTAATGATGTATTTAAACTAAGTAATAGTTCATTTGATGCAATTCAATGAATAACTCCCCAAATTCTTTCACTTAATAGTTCTTGCATTAACCGGTTTGGAATTACGTGTTATGGTATCAAAACAAATTTTATCTTTTTTCTTTTTCATTTTCATTTTCTGATCACCATTTTTTCCAGCTAGTTCCTCGTCTTTTACGACCAATTCATCATCTTTTCCGAGCCAATTCATCATTTTTCTTCTTCTATATTCATTTCACTTTCGGTTTTAATCACAATTCAATACAAATTTCAAAAAAATCAACTAAATTTAATTCAAATCTCATCACCTTTTTCGTCAAATTCGTCATTTCCTTTCATCAATGTAGTCTACAAGTTATTAAGTTTTGTTTGCGAGATGATTTTGTATCTACCCACGGTTTTGATGTTCTGATTGGGTGATTTTTGGTGATGGTTACCTTTTCTGGCGAATTGTTGAATAAGAGGGTTACTTTTGAATTTCCTAGCATTTTGTCCTAAACCACAAAGACAGTCCCTCTTTAGAATTACTGGCATGAAAAGTCCATAGTGTTTCATTTTCTTCACAAAGGAAGTCCTCCTCCGATATACTTAATGGTCCAACAGTTATTCGTTTGAAAATGACCGTTATATCCTTTTGTTTATAACAGATTAATGTTGGACCCTATACTATGTAATTAATATCACTTCTATTTTGTAGCAAAAAAAAAACTTTTTACAAATTTAAATTAATTTACACAGTGATTTTTAAAAAATTTCAAAAATTTCCCTAAAAAAGTTTAGAAACTTTTTTTTTTTATCATAATTTATTTTGTAAGTTTTTATATAAATTAATTTATATTAAAGTTAAAAGTTTTTTTTTATAGAAACTGAAAATGATACTAATTACAAAGTAGAAGTACCAAAATTGTTATAAACAAGAGGTTATAATGGTCATTTTCAAACAGATAACGGTTGGATCATTAAGTATAACGGAGGAGAGACTTCCTTTATGAAGAAAATGCAACTTTATGGACTTTTCATGTCAATAATTCTAAAGAGAGTCTGCTTTTGTGGTTTTGGACAAAATGTTGGGAAGATTCATGTAATTAACTCTATAGTGTATTAAGAAAGGGAGGTGATTGTTAGTCCCAAAAAGGGACTTATGATTTATTTAGTTAAAACAAACTGGTAAGTATGTTTTATAAGCAGTTTTAAGTATCATCAATGTTCTAAACGATTGACAGTTAGCTGATGCCGAAGAAAGAAGCTGATGAAAGAAACATCAAAGTTTAGTGGAATTAACTTTGAAGTTTACAAGACACATTGAAGATACAACCTGATATTCGATATTCATCAGCAGAAGTTTTACAGATACTTGCTGACGAACCAAAAAGACTTGGAAGAATTTGTAAGATCAACATTCTTCTGATGACCTGTTTGTTGCTGATGAGAACAAACAAATCTGTCTTAACAGATAGGATAAGACAAAAGGAACATTATAGTATGGGTTGCTTTCTCCACTTGTCCAATCTGAATTTGAAAAGTGTCCCTCACAACTTTCTAAGCAAATCCTTGCCTATAAAAGGAAAACAAATCATTGGAAAATATGTTCCACAACCACGAATAATAATCAAAGAACTTTGTGTCTATTATTCAAGAACTTCTGTTCGTCAACAGTTCTCTTAGTTTGCTAAAATTGTGTATTTTGTAAACTGAATTTGTAATCAGTGAAGAGTAAGATAGAATTAGAGTTTGTCTTTTTAATCCTTTCATTCCAAATTACTCTTTATAATTCTTTGATTATTAATCAAGAAAGAATTGCATTGAAAATTAACTTTGTGTTTTAATTTTCAAATTAATTATTGATTACGTGTTTTAATTATTCCCACTAAATGATCAGGACCAACAATTGGTATCAGAGCTTCAAGTGGTAAAAACACTTAAGTAAAATACTTTTATTTTCTCTTCATTTGTTTTAAGAAAATGGATTCCACGCCTGTCCTCATAAACAATAGGGATCATGGATACATAACCATGGCTCCTAAGTTTGAGCTTGATGAATTCGGCTCATGGAAAGATCGAATGTTGCTTCATTTCGTAGGAATTGAACCTTATTTAATTTCTATATTAACTAAGGGTACTTTTGTCCCAAAAAGCTCTCAAGCCTGTACCTAATACTGACGGTACACCTTCTGATGAGTTGGTGGACAAACCTGAAGCACAATGGTCAGATGATGAACATAGGCTTGTCAATATTGACATTAGGCTTAGGGCATCATCATTTTCACTCTACCCACCAATATAATGAAAACAATTATCAAACTTTCCACTTCAAAGAAAGTATGTGATACTTTGTGTATTGAGTTTGAAGGAACTGGAAAAGTTAAGTCAAATAGAAAGATCGATTTGAAAAGATCTTATGAAAACTTCTTTGCTAAACCTGTTGAGTCTTTAAATGATACTACAATCGCTTTAAAGGTCATTTGGATGATATGACAAATGCTGGAATTATCATTGAGCCTTATGAACTCAAGCATAAGTTTCTTGATATTCTTCCTTATAAATAGAAAGGTTTAAGAAAGAGTTTGATGAATAATGGGTCTTTAAAAACTCATACTTTGCAATCTCTCTTTGGGGTATTCCAATTTGAAGAGAAAGTTGTTGCCTTGGTCAAAAGAGCTGAGGCGAATTCCAAAAGAAATGATGTTGTGACAACCGTCACAAGCCTTGTACTTAATTTTATTCGAACGCTCATTATTGTGTCTTAAGTCGTGGAATTTTGGTCTAGTGAGACTCGTTCTATTATTGTTTGGTCGTGTTCAATGTGCGTATTCTCGAGTGTTGTTCAACTTGAACTCGAGTTTGGGACTTAGAATGTTTAACGAATAGTATTGAGTAACTAACGGAATGTCATTGAATCATTAACTTTTGTTACAAATTTGGTCCTAGAGATATGGAATTTTCCACTAACTTCATAAATTAATTAAATAAGTTTTGCTCAAGCTGATACATTCTTAGATGAGTTTAGCCACCCTACATCAACTAAGGGGGAGCAAACTTCTAAGCAGCCACTCAACATTAAAGACTACTCATCTCCAACAGGTATTCTCATTGAAAAAGGTAAAACTGTTGAAAAGCCGACAGATGAGTCGGATAAGGTTGTAAGGAAAATCATGAAGGAACAAAGGATTGTTGTTGCTAGCTATTGCTGAGCAAACTAAAAAAAATGAAAAGACTAAAGAAGGAGAAGGATCAAGCTCAGCAATTCTCTTAGCAAAAGAGTCTGCTGATCCTGCTCCAAAAGATCTCGCAGCAATAGTAGACATCAGTATGCAAGAACTTGAGATGGCCAAACGGTTGGAAATTCAAAGAGAAATCGAACAAAAGCCCACACAAGATCTTATTGAAAAAGAAGCAAGAGAAGCACTAGAGGGTGCTGAAGACGAACAAGCTGCTGCCTACCACAAGAAACTTTCTGTTGTTGAATCACAAGGCCTTATTTTTCAATCAGTAGAAATGAAAAAGAGAAATAAGAAGCAGAAACAAAAAGATGACCATGAGTCATTAAGAAGCAGGTATACTAAACTGATAAAGAACATATTGGCTCCTGAAGAAATTACCAGTGCCACTACCAGTGCCACTGTCACTGCTTTTTATGACAACAAAGCGATCAAGGTGGATATCAAAAGGCAAGATGTAGGCACAACCAAATCCTTTCCCAACATTCAAGAAAGTGTTCTGGGAGTTACTGAATGGATTGAGCTATATCACCTTGTATTGAAAAAGAAGACTCCTGCTGGAAAACTGCTGTTGGAGAAGATTCAAAAGTACTTCGAGAAAACTGCTAAGACAAAGCAAAAACTTGGCATCACAAATTCTATACTTAGAATTTCTCTAGCACCAGTACAAGCTTCATAGCCCACCAGTAGCAAGAAAAGGAAAATACAACCCCAAGCAACACAAGAACAACCATTGGAGATGTTGCTCAACACTTAATTACCAGCTCGTGTTCCAATTGGTAGTGCCGTCTCCAAAAACATAAAAGAATTTTGGGGCCTGGCTCGAGACTTAAAAGTGGGCCCTTAAATAATAATTCAATATAAAATTTAAAAATATAATATTAGGACAATAAATGTTTTCGATACTTAAAACAAAATATGATAAAAAGAACCATAATATAGTTTATATTTTTAAGCAAATCGTGCGGCTCTCCTTATAATTTTTTAAGCAATGAATATATATGGGCTTTTTGAAATTATTTTTTGTATAAAATTATCAGTATTATCTTAATCCAATCATTTTTATTGATAAAAAAAAACCGCAAATGAAAAAGATGTATTTGATAAAAGTTAAAAAAAAATAATAAGAATGACAGAGACTAGTGAACTATTATTAAGCTTTCCCAAGAAATGTCAAATATTACTATTATATTATAAGGCTCCATCTCTTTTCATCTTCCCCACAAAAGGATAACATCAACAACAAGCAAAGAACTGTAACTTTTACAGCATCCATGGCTTCCCCTTATTGTACACCCTTTCCTTTTCTAATTTTACACCTCTTCTCACACACTCACATATACAAACACGCTGTCTTTCTCTCTCAAAAAATCTAACTTCATCATCATCTTCTCAGATCTGAAATACTACCTAAACAGCTACTCTACCAGGGGGCCCTTGGAGGGAGTGGGCCTGGCTCGGTGGCACCTCTTGCACACCCTCTAAACCGGCCTTGCCAATTGGTAATCATGGGGATGTGATCAAGGTACGTACGAGAACATGGTATGTTCTTTAAAAATTACAATTCTAGTATGAGGTTCTACAGCTGAGCTGATCTTAACATTACAAAATCAGAAGTTATGCTGAAAATGTACCATGTCTACACTACAAGATCACAAGATGTACTCTTCGCTTCTATATTGCCGGATGAAATTAAGAACAAAAAGCATGAAGCCATCATCAAGCAGTTCTATGCAGGAAAATTAGATGTTAAAGTTATGAATTTGTTATAATTTTATCATCTGTAACTTTCCCCTATTAATGAAAGATAATTTTTTTTTAGAATGAAGCTTGTTTGCTCATTCAAAGATTATATTGTTTTAACTTAGTTAAATAGGGGGAGATTGTTAGTCCCAAAAAGAGACTTATGATTTAACTAGTTAAAACAAACTGCTAAGTATGTTTATTAAGCAGTTTTAAGTATCATCAATGTTCTAAAGAATTGACAGTCAGTTGATGTCGAAGAAAGAAGCTGATGAAAGAAACCTCAAAGTTTAGTGGAATTAACTTTGAAGTTTACAAGACACATTGAAGCTACAACCTGATATTTTCTAGTAGAAGTTTTACAGATACTTGCTGATGAACCAAAAATACTTGAAAGAATTTGTAAGATCAACATTTTTCTGATGACTTGTTTGTTGCTGATGAGAACAAACAAATATGTCTTATTAGACAAGATATGACAAAAGGAACATTATAGTATGGGTTGCTTTCTCGGAACTGACACTTGTCCAATCAGGACTTGACAAGTGTCCCTGACAACTAACTAAGCAAATCCTTGCCTATAAAAGAAAAGCAAATCATTGGGAAATATGTTCCACAACCACGAATAATAATCAGAGAACTTTGTGTCGATTATTATTCAAGAACTTATGTCCGTCAGCAGTTCTCTTAGTTTGCTAAAATTGTGTATTTTGTAAACTGAATCTGTATTCAGTGAAGAGTAAGATAGGATTATAGATTGTCTTTTTAATCCTTTCGTTCCGTATTATTCTTTGTAATTCTTTGATTATTAATCAATAAATAAATCCATTGAAATATAACTTTGTGTTTTAATTTTCAAATTAGTTGTTGATTACGTGTTTTAATTATTTCCACTAAACGATCAGGACCAACAGTGATATCTACAAAAAAAAAAAAAAAGAGTAAATGACATAAATCCGGTATACCCAAAACATCATGTTTCGTCACTGAACTTTCGAAACGAAACTGGTAGTCCTTTATAGGAGGATAAGGGTCAGGATTAGTCCTTTGTTTTAACGGCCGTCAACTAGGCTCCGTTAGCCCCCTCACATCTAAAACTGGAAATATTGTCCACCACATGAATTAAATTAAAAATTAAAGTATACAAAAGGGGTCCAGTTATCCATTGATTGCTACTTATTCTTTGTTTTACTTTTGAAGTCAAACAACCCTACACAATACACATTGTTGTTGTTGAGCTTTTTATTTCAACTCGATAATAAAACTGATATAGTTTATAACCTATATCTATATCTTCCTCTGCGTCATCATCCTCATCCTCTTCATCATCGTCATCTACCACCTCAATAAACCCCATTGAAACAAATAAAAAGTTGAAAGAAACCCACCAAGAAACACCAGAGTTTACCTGATTTGGGTTGACCCGGATCCGGATGATGAAGTAAAACGGGTTCTAAATAGCTCAATACCAAGATCCGTTGACTCCAGTAGTGGGTAAAGGAGGTGTGTCCAAGATGAACAAAAAAGCTGAGAAATTTGTAAACAATACCCATTTCTTATTTTTTGTTTCTTTTCCCGGTCACCAGTGGTGGGTAACTCCGCAACTGTAGACGATGGAGGTGGTGACGAGTTATGGTGATGGATTTCTCTGGCGGCGGCTGCCCCCTTTATCCGATAGAGTGGTGGCCGGAAAAGATGACGGTACATATATGTGTATATAGGTTTGATGAGTTATGCACTTCTATAAATATAGATTATATAGATTAGATAGATATAGACAAAGAGATAGGTATAGATATAGATATTGGTTTGGTTTGGTTTGGTGGATATGTGTAGATATAGATATGGAGATGAGATATGTGGTATAAAGATATAGATGTAGATGAATGAATTGATAATAGTGGTGATGATAAATCTGCAAGTAATAGAAAAAGAAAAGAGAAAAAAACAATCAAGTTTGGTCCTTTAGCTTTGAAAAAGACATAGTTACCCTCACGTGGAACGTACGTGAGGGGGCTAACGGATGGTATTTGATGGCCGTTAAAATAAAGGACTAACTCTAACCCTTATCCTTCTATAAAGGACTACCAGTGTCGTTTCGAAAGTTCAGTGACGAAACATGATGTTTTGGGTATACCACAGAGACGATTTATGTCATTTACTCTTACATAAATGAAAAGTTTCACTAAATAAGGTAAATTAATTAAGGTATATAAGCTGTAGGAATATATTGAGTATCTCATATATATATCTAAAATTAAATAATTTAACAAGCCTTGAATATTTTTTATAAAGAAATATAGATAATTGTTTATTACTGACGACACTGATCACTAACAAAACCTTATCTTAAATCATTAAATCTTTTTTGGTTCCAATTTTAATTCTTAGTTTTCATACAGACTTTTATAATTTATCACAATCTTATGTGTCAAATGATATAAGTAATCTCAAACCGTGAGAAAATACCAATTATATAATAAACAAAGCACATGGTTCCTTCTACAGTGATTCTTTGAGTACCGGCACTGTAGCGCGCTACTGTAGCTCGACATTGTAGCACTTTTTTTTTTTAATTAATACAACAAACGCATCTATAATATGGGCTTTTGCCTGCTTTCGTTTCTCGCACCTTCCAGATTCTTTCCGTATCATCTCCATCCTCAAAATTCTTTTTGGGCCTTCTTTGCAAAAATCTTCCCCTGAAGGCTTCTACACCTAATCAAAAAACAATGGATACATTCATGTTCCTGGTTAACTTACCGTAATTTCACTATATTCCTTCCGATCGGTTCCGATCGATTTCAGCTACAGGTATTCATATTTAACTAATTTTATATCTTATTCGACTGTAAATTTGATTAAGTTTATTACTTTTACATAATTGATAGTTTTTTTCTTGAAAATAATTTAGTTGAGTGTAACATGTGATAAGATTTATAGATTATTTTTTGTGTTGGGTACAATTATACAAAACTAATTATAGTTACGTTAATAATATCGAGGAACAAAGCAAACTAAAGATTAAAATATTATATATATTATGCTCTATGATTTTTAACTTTATATTTACAAAATTTTATAAATTTTATGTTAGTGAATTATCGGCTTCAGGTGCAATGTTCATATGTAGAGATGTGCTTATGCTTTGGGTGTATTTACGTATTTTTTCTGATCGTAGTAGACTGTCAGCTCATATCAGTTTGAGTGGTGAGCTATAATTATTGATCTTTGGTTAGGTAGTTATCTGCTCATATGTAGACAAGTTTATGAATTATGTGTGTAATTTACAATTTATTTGTTTTTGAAGATAGCGGTGTTTGGCTGGCTTCAGGTTGCTACAAAGTTAAGCTTTTGGAATTATGTGAGTATGTCACTTTCGAGGAATATACACGTTGCCAGTTTTGTAATTGGTTTATGACTTTATGACATGCCATTATGCCATGTGCTCCACTTATTTCTCTTTTGATAAATGATTTGAGGTCATTTGTTGCAGCTATATGAAAAGGCAGTTTTATTGTAGTCCAAGTTAAACTAACAGAATTGGAGGACGACAAGCTTCCTACTAAAGACACTAAAAATGCAACGCTTGCAGCCGTTAAGGACGGACAGGTATCACCACTCATTAAACAAGGTTACTCTTGATCCTTTATACACTTTGGTTTTTCCAGTGAAGAATCATTAAGAATTGCATTATATTCTATGGACATTGGTTTAATTGAAAGTGTTGAAGACACGATTAAAGTAAAAAGGAATTATATGAAGATGATTTTTTTAAAATTGAAGGAAGTTGATAATATAGTACATATTGAAGTTCAAGTATTTAAAAACTTTAATTAATAACCATGACTATACTAAACTAAACTGAAGGTTAACAATCATACAGAATTCAACTACCAATAAGCTTTACTGTAGTTGGACGTTATACTTCTTTATACTTCTGCAATAGCACAAACCGAAGCCGCACAATGAGGACTCAGATTCCGCTAGATTGATTGGTTATGAACCCGGCTCTGATTTGAAACATCGCCTTTCTACCTATGATGTGTTGTTCGAGGCTTATCAATTAACCCGGCTCCGATTTGAAACATCACCTTTCTACCTATGATGTGTTGTTCGAGGCATATCAAGTAAGTGGCTATTTTAATATAATTTCTTTTCGGCTTCACGTACATATCATTCTTTAGAGAAAAAAAAGTGATATTTCCAACTCCGCGCAACGCGCGGGTTAAAATACTAGTTATATATATATATTGTTGGTAGTGGGGTGAGAAAAAAAAAAAAAAGATTCAATCTTGGCCTTTGAAATTCATTCAAGTTTTAATCCTAGCCTTAGAAAATCAAAGTCAAACTTTCTAAATTTAGTTTGGACCAAA
>JAOEHQ010048397.1:0-10235 GCA_025447715.1 Asclepias incarnata
CGCCGTTTATTGTATTGATTTATTAATACAACATACAATTGGTTAACTAGTGTGTGCTATTTACTTTGTGTATTTATAATGTTATTAAAGTTGTGTAAATCTGGGAACCAACAATGCTTCAGTTGAGTAGATCTTTGACTGGAGAGAAGCTTCAGTAAACCTGAACCTTGAAGGTTCACTGTACAAGTATTGTTTACTGGCTTCATAATATTACACGACAAATCTAAAATACTGTTCAGTGAAGCTGGACAGTTTTATCCAGTGAAATCTGGACTAACAGTTTTCCATGATCAAATTTCTTGCAAGCACACTCATTTGACCATCCGGTTTTCTTCCTTCAAGATTTGAAACATGTTGAGCCAAGTAATTAGATCCATTTCTCCAGATATGTTGACCCACGACTGAGTTTTCCATAATCAAATTTCTTGCAAGCACACTCATTTGACCGTCAATTTCTTGTCCTTCAAGATTTGAAACATGTTGAGCCAAGTAATTAGATCCATTTCTCAAGATATCTTGACCCGCGACTGATTTTTTCATGATCGGTTTGCAGCTTTAGCCATTGGTGTGGATGGAACATTTGGCACGTGGTCCCTAGCTCCCACACGGGTCCTTAAGCTTTCTTGGTTATTGATTATACCCGCTTACATGTTCTTTTGAGCAACATTCATATCTGATTTCTCGAGTATGCTGTTGATCCTTCTTTCTTGTTCTATATCTTAGGGATTATCGTTCAAATTAATAATTTGGTGGATAGTTGTTTGACTCACGTCTCTCACATCACACTAGCTCCAAGTCAAAGTTCAATTGTTTCTTGCATGATTTCGTAGGAGCTCCAATGATTGGTGGTGTAGGCTCTTTTACTTGGGTTTTCTGCTTACTATCTGAGACTCTAAGAGGTCAGCACCCTTCTTCCGCGCATACTTTCTTTTACCATTTGGGCTTATTTCAACACCATTTGCCAGTTGTTTTTCCCGCATGTACTTTCTTTTTACTAGGGTGTTACTTGGAGCCTTGTTTTTGGGATCTTTGGGAGTTGCACTTTTTTTAGGTTTGGAACGGTATGGGACCGGCAATCCATCTGTTAAAAGAAACAAAAACCGTTCTTCATTCTCATTAGTCATTATATCGACCTAGTTTCACTTCACGTTTGTAGAAATTACTAATTGTATAGCGCCGATTAGCTTATCTGTTTTTATGTTTTACTTATCATTTTAAACACACATATTTTTTAGTTTTCTTATGAAAAAAATCACTAACTTCAGCATACATATGGAGATTGATAACTATTGTAAATGTAAATTTGTAATCGCTAAGGTATCATGGAAGAAAATGTAAAATTTGCTCACCTCGGGGAACTTGCTTCAGGTTGCATCCACTTAATCATGGGAGATTGTTCATTTCCGAGCATAGAACCACCATGGTTTGGTCCAACCAAGTTACTTCCAACTTCAGAAGATAAATCTGGAACCAGTGCTATAATCAGATCATGAACACTATGTTTTTGTAGTCCATATATGTTTGGGCCACTAGCCAGGCTATTTTTCAGCTTCCCTATAGCCTCCAAAAGACCACAGTCCCAATTTGCAGGTTCTTCTGGAAGCATGTATGAGACTGAAGTTGAAGCCTGGTCCGGGTGATAGTACTGTTTCGGGTTTTGGCTCAGATTCAAGTTTTGCTTTGCTATAGTAGCAACCCGATTTTGATTCGATCCCACAGTCTTGATAATGGTCTGGAGCTACTTCATTTCAATTCAGAGTCTTTTCTCCTAAAAAATTTTTATACACACCAACCAAATCCTCCCATATATCAATTCTTGCTTGATTCCCTGCAACATGGGATATTTGAGGGACTGGTTTCCCTAGAGTCACAGGAGTCCATGAGCTACTACCGTTCCTACTCTCTTGATAATGCATATTTATTGTGGGCATGACAATCCGATTCCTGTTCTCACCATTTTGCACAATGTCATTATTACCATTAACTTGATGCACCATTGTCCTCTATGACCAATTCCATTTCCCATCTAAGTGATCATCCATGATTCCATTTCCTTGCCATGAATGATTCTTTGTCATCTACGGGAATCGGCCTTCATGGAGTCTCACCTAAACTTTCAAGTTTCGCCACCCTTTCATGGAATTTCCCCTCCAAGGATGGTTGCAGTCCAAAAAACACCATTATAATCCGGGTATTTTCTTGGAGTCTCACCTAAACTGTCACTACCCCTTTGTGAAGTTTGTCCAAGTATGGCTGCAGTGCAAGAACCCAACCCGAAAATATAACATTTCGTTGGTTTATGTTTTGTGGAATTTCCCTATGCTAATGTCTATTTACAAAAACTTGAAAATATAGACAAAAAGTGTTTTGAAGTCTACCCAACCTGGCTCATCTTTTTCGACAAGACCATTTTGACATGTTACCCAACCCGATATATATTGCCCCCTCTTGTTTATGGTAACTCCATGTAACTAAACTAGTCATTCAGTTAGCTTTGTTAATCAATCAGAACACAATTTGGGGGTCTCAAGAAAGGATCCGAATATGCAACAAAAAATTGATAGCACAGTTATACAAAATACTCTAAAATTTGTTTTAAGTCATCTGCTAGTACTTTTAACGAAAAGCAATAGCATACTACCATTCTAGATTAACTGTACAAGACATCAATATTCAAAAAAAATAATAATAATAATAAAAAACCTATTTTTGCATTGTATTATCAAGAGTTACTTAAACGATAGAGACTTACTAGTATCGTGTTTTACTGTTTTCCAGACATGACTGATTCTAACATGACCAATAGAGCACTAAATTGCCTGTCATAAGGTATTCCTTAAATTCTCAAAGAGGAAAAGACTCGAAAAGCTTGAACAGGTATTATCTTTAACGGTGAGCCGTTTTTTAAGTATCAAGAATAAGAGGACATCTATTCTATCTCAAATTCTCAATATCGGAGTTGGTTCATAACATAACTATATTGGAATGTTTGTCATGGCAAAAGCAAACAAGAAACCTCGATTATCAGCATAGCAGAACATGTTTCACACATGGAGCCATGAAGGAGCAAAATCAACTATATATGGGTTGCTAAATGTAGGCAAATATAAGTATACCTTGTAACACCCCGTTAAAGCGGAAACACGGGATGCACAGTCATTCATGATTCATAGCACAAGATATATAGATCAACACGTCATGCCATAGATAAAGTAAAGATTACAGAGATCCAGGGTATTAAACCCAATAAGTTTAGATACAGACAGAAGTACCAGTTACGCAGGACTGTAAACAAAAGATGTTGTATCGAAATTACAATCTATTGATCCATAATTTAAATACAACATAGCAGGAGAAAACGTTGAAGACTTCCAAAACAGACTTCAAAATGAGGCGGCTGACTCTAAAGACAACGGCCTAATTGCCAGGGCCTGAAAACATGAAAATCAAGTGTCAGCTATTTAAATAGCTGGTGAGTTCACAGTTAGTTTTTCAAAGACGTTCGTTCTTGTCAATACAGGTTAGTTTGCAAAGCAGTATTATAGAATCATAATCTATAATAAAGAAGTATTAGTATAAAAGCATTATTAAGATTCAACAGATCCATAATAAAGAAATTTATATGGGTTGGAACATTGCATATACATTGAGCCGACAACTACTCCATTTGTCCGGTGATCGTTTTTGCCTCACAATCATATTCTCAATAATATGATCAAGTTAGAAAAGTAAATATGCATCCCTGATTACGTAATCAAGATGGGGGAACCCAGTGAATCCCCAAATAGCACTATCCATAATTTACCCACGGTCTATCCCACTAACTGTGGGAATCGATTAGTAGTGTAGATTTCTAGACAAGGACTTAGGATTTTACCCAAGTACCTAACAAGTTCCAAGTGTCATTCCCAAAATGACATAAGTACTCCAATAATACCTACCATGTACACCTGTTTAACCCCCACCCATACAAGGCCTAAACAGTCTTACATGGCATTATTCTTGAGTCTAAGTTTAGTATAAATCAAAAGTATAGTTGTAATAACAAAAGTAAATACAACTGTTAAAATATGTTTAAGCATGCTTTTCAGCCCCGAAGTAAATCCAAAATAAAATAGATAAATTGACGGTGCAAATGTCAGAAGGTTAAGTACACTTAAGTACTTGCTGATAGGGTGCTTATCGAAACAAACCTATGATCAAAGACGAAGTCGAAGATGCGCCTAAGTTTTTATGTTTCAATTTAGTAACCTAGGAATGCCATTAAAAGTGAATTCATTGATTTGGATTCTTTTTCAAGAACCACATCAATTGCTAATTCGTTTGTTTAAAAAGCTGGATATATTCACTTCTGAATTAAGTAATTAAATTTATTCTTTGTTGATAAGTTTAGCAACTCATTATTTAAACGTACAACCAATTAAACACATAGACAAATAATTAATCATTGAATTGTCATTTACACACATATTGGAAATAATATCAATTACTTAGATGGTTTTGTTTCTTGTATATATACGTGTAATCATGTACCGTGGCTTAGAATAACAATTAACATGAAATTAATGGACACTTTCATATATAACAGTGTGAATTAGTTGGTTCATGTGGCATGTGGGTACCGACTTCTAGAAGTTGGTACCATATACTTGGCATCAATTCGATATTACTATTTGTGTACCGACTCCAGTTATGCATCAACATGAAAAACGTAGTCACCATTGCAATACAATTAAACTAACAATCATCATTTCATATCAATTAAGGACAGCTGTGCAAACATTTAACATCTAGTTTATTCATGGTATAAACGTGTACTATCATGCATGACTTATACATACACGTATATGCCCACTTGTAAGTGCATACCGATTTCTACTTAACGCAAACTTGTCATGATATTACATAGAATATTAATGATCTTAAAGGAGGGTGTCAAGTGTGTACCGACTTGCACAGCTCAGTGGAAAGTTCCTGATTTACTTAGTATAATACTTGATTATCAATTAGAGGGTGTACACATGGAGTCGTTTACAAAACATAGCTAATAAGAAGTGTGAGTACCGACTTCTAGAAGTCGGTACTAAACACTTAACCATTTCTTTGCTCTTGACCAAATTAGAAATCGGTATAGTATACTTGGAAACATTCCATTGTTATGCAAGCTTGGAAGTCGGTATTGATTCAAGGAACTCAACTCCTTAATGTTACAATATGTGAGTACCGACTCCTAGAAGTCGGTACAATGCTTACATACTTAGAAAACTTTCACTTGACAAGCACGTATGTATAGAGACGTATAAAAGTTTTTTTTTTACAAATCTCTGAAAGTCGGTATCATATATAGAAGACACTTAGAAATATTCAACTATGGTGCCAATACATGATTGAGGTTGTACCGACTTGTGGAAGTGTTTAGCACTAACTAATTAGGTGAAGTTATCTTTGTTACTTCTTGTTAGTTTTAGGACCAATTGTGTAATGAATTTAACAATAGTTTGGCATTCCATTAGTTACTAAATATTATATGTTTATTGTTCCACAAATGTTAAGTCTCAAATTTTATAAAAATTTCGAGAGTCGGGTACACGTTTCGATACGATAGAACGTAAATTAAAGGAAATAAATTAAAATAAATGTATTGATAAACGGTTGCAAACGAATAAATGTATATTGAAATACGAAATGTTACATACCTTCAAAGCACAGCTTGAACTTAAAGTTCACCAATAAAAAAAATTGGTGTTATCATATCTGACGAATATCTACATGTTGGTACATGGCAATAAAAACCCATAGGGGGTGTACCGCACAATTTTGGTAAATTTCATAAACACGGTATCACACCCCGTTTAAGCGGAATACAAGACATTAATTGCATACTAAACAAAACATAATGGTCATTACATTCATTGTTTGCCCGTATAAGTTTGATTACAAGTACTGTTGTTCTGAATCAGGACCCGAAAAACCGATACAATCCATCCATATTTGGAAACCGGGTCCATGGATACATAATCAAGAATTAGATTGATCATAAAGAAAATTGAGCTATAGGATCTTGACTAGGGAAGTACTTCAAAAGCATAGTAAGGCTATACCAAGCCTCCTTAGAGATCCAATGCTACTGTTGGTTACCTGAAAAGCATGAAATTGAAAGGGTCAACTATCGAAATAGTTGGGGAGTTCACAGGTTTGATTGACCATAGATTGAGTATTTCGGAAAACATACTTAAACATATTTGATATAATACTACTCCAATAGATATAGGTTTAGATAACACATCCATTTCCAACGAAAGACTTTGATTAAAATGTTAACCACCACTTATATATATGAATATGTAGACGTAGATTTGTGTGCTCCTATAAGGTCATTGGATAAATTAAATAAGGGAGACTAGCGGCTAACTAGGAAGGTATCTCTAACTTATGTTACCAACCTGGGGCCTTGAGTTACTTGCAAGTACTATTGTAATGCCAGCTAAGGGCCTTTGGTATACTTGCTCGAACAAGATATTAGCACGCATGGTAATATCCCAAATGATGATGACAAGTATTAGACATTAGCACGCATGGTAATGTCCTTGATAAATTAGAAGTCAACTTGATACTTTGAATATAACCAAATCTTAAGCACACACTATACATATTCTATACACAATACATTTGATTACAACTATCAATATATAAATGGCTATAGCATGCATTCAAGCAAGTTTTGTCAGTCAAGATTTACGAAATTCAGAAAAACCGCATTCCAATCAATTCGTAACAACATTTGAATAACTTGACATGTACACATTTGATTTGACAGGCCACCACATGGCAAATTCGAGTATAATTGAGTAAAGATATGTGTATTATATTTAATATGCTTTTCAGCCCCAAAGAGTAGTGAAAAGGGGGAACTGTAAACTCAACTTAATGAATATCGAAGCGTATGTTATCACAAATGAATTCACAAGCGGTCAAAGCTCACTCCTATTCGAACCTAGGATAATCGAGTACGATTGTGAGGAACAAATCTCACTATAAAAGTATCCTACATCTAACTACTTAGCTATCATCCTAAATGCCCGTTTGAGTGACACAATTGTTAAATTTAGGACCAAGACTACAACAGCACACACTAACAGCTGTTAATTTAGGACTAACACTGTAACAGCAGACATTAATGGGCATTAGATTTCTAACGGCCATTACAGGAACTAACATGGCATTAAGTGACTGACGGGCCGTTACATTAGCCAGGGCTTAACGACCATTAACTCACTAATGGGCGTTAGATATAGGACTAAAAGTGAAACTGCATACACTAACGGACGTTAGCCCACTGAAATTTTGAAAATGACTCTTTTGCCTGTGTTTGACCAATCTAACACTTTTGTACCAAATTCCTTTCATTGACAACATGTAAAACTAGTGTATACTTGTATGTTTTCGACCAAAAACTTTTTGAAAACATTTCCCATTTTATACTATAACCAAACTCATGACAAACCTTTTTTGAAAGTAGTTTTTGTAAAGAAAATGTAAGATCAACACTTGATCTTCTAAACCATAGATAAAATAACATGATCAAAGTATTTTGAAAGGATGTAATCACTTACAAAAAGAGTGTAGATACTTTTATTGCAAAGTAGATGAAAAATAAAGAAAAGTCTAGTATTTCCTCTTGCAAGATGGAAGAAGATTTGGATCTTGGATGATCTTGCAATTTATTGTTATAGAGTTTACAGGTTATTTCTTATGTTTCTTTCTTGAGGCCGGTTTTGAAAGAGAAACAAAGAGAGAAATGTGAGTTTATTTTCTTGCTTCTTGCTTAGTAATAATAAAGGAGGAGGGTGGTAAGGAGAGGGGGTGATGGAGTGTTGGGGTGGTGATAGTTTGTCAAAGTGATGATACAAAGAGGTATGTTGCTGATATTGTGTGTTCTCTCCCTCGCATTTCATTAAAACCGGTTTTTATAACAAGACCACATGGAGGTATTTACTAGAATTTTATAAAATGTATGGATGGTTATGTTTCATATGTATATTTTCAAGTGCAATTTTTTGTCAAAGTGACTAGGTGCTTGTATAAACAAAAATGTATATTTCAAGTATACCTTTAAAGTTGTAATTAATTTGGACACTTGACTGGGCATTTGTCTAGATAGCTAATAGTCAAAAGACCCTTTGGATACGTCTAAATGTACTAAACTAAAATTCTTATTTCCTAAGAATTTCTCGTGAATTTTGAGTGGTCTTGATGCGTAAGCGATGACTTTATCATTTTGCATAAGCACACAACCCAAACCTTGATGCCAAGCATCACAATATACCACGAAGTTCTCTGTGTCGTCAGGTAGTGCTAGAATAGGAGCATTACACAGATTCTCTTTCAACAGCTGAAATGCTTCTTCTTGTTTGTCTCCCCACACAAACTCCATTTGTTTTATGAGTTAATTGAGTTAGAGCTTGAGCAATCTTAGAGAAATTTTCAATGAATCTTCGATAATATCTGGCTAATCCAAGGAATTGACGAATTTCCGTTGGAGTTTTAGGAGCTTCCCAAGGGGCATGATGATATCCCCCATACGGAGCCCTACCTCTATAGTGATGCTATATACGAAGCTCTTACCTTCGTATAAATAATCTATCCCTAAGCGAAGCTTTCATAAGATCCGTTATCATATACACCTCGTATCTCCTACGGAGGACCATATTCTTACCAAATAACACGAAGCCCAGCCTTCTCAAAAGATATCTATAAATCTTTTCCATGGTTATCTGAATCCCATAATTAAGGAAGTGATATACCTCCTAAACCTCCACATACGGTTATGGAGATTACCTCAACACTTTCCTAAATTTATAATTATCTCTAAAAGAGGCATGGATCTACACTAACTCTATAACCTCCTCCCCAAGGTACCAATCCCCTATAAAAAGAGGGATTTACCCCACGGTGAAACCATTCGCATTCACCACTCAATATCACATACTCAAGGCGTAAAGCGGCCCCAGCCTCTTGACCAGAAGGGAATCGCCCATAAACCATTCTTGTTAAAACACATCTCTCAAGGCCATACCTAGTGTGACAATTTAATCAATCAGAAGTATTGGCTTGAACACGATGTGTTAGAGAGTAAATTACATAAGTTCACTACTGATACTTCAAGCTAGTTTACTGGTTGTGCAATGCCTTCCTATTTATAGGCAAAGTCCATGGTGATGTGGACTTTGTCGTACAAATATGATTGTGAGCATTTAAGAAAGTTCATTTAATTCCTTAACATTCTTGGTTTAAAGTAAGAGTGTAAAGTCATGTTGATGTGACTTGACACCTTTAAACCTAACCACATTTACACAAAGATGTACTTTGCATAGACAAAAGGGATTGTCCTGTAAAGATGTGTAAAGGTAAAAATGTTTCTTCGTAATCAGTGTTAAGCGTTATAAGGGCTTTACACTAAAGGGTGCTCCAGTCCTTGTTTAACGGTTAATAAGATAACATAATTTGTTACATTACTCTTTTTGAAAAGAAAAATAATTTATTTTAAATGAATTATAGAATACTATTATATTAAGTTACATTTATAAGTATAATTTAACGTATAATTATTTGATAATATCTTTTATATGTATTTAAAATTTTGATAAAAATTATTTGCTTTTTGTAAGATATGTTTGAGATTTTTATAATTTTGTTTTGAAAAATATAAGTTATAATATACTAAATAAGTTAATTACATAAATGAAAAATATGACCAAATAAGATAGATATTAATTAAAATATAAGCGTAAAGGGTATACTGGGTAATTTACGTCTTCAAAATTTAAGTAATTTATCAGAATATGTAAAAATTTTATAAATATCAATGAGTACAAATAATTAATTGATAAAATGATTTTTAAAGAATGATTAGTGGTACTCCAAAAATGGAAGACATTTGACATCCTAAAAAACTTCTCCAAATTTGAAATAGCCATTGGAGAACGTTTCTTCAAATTTGATACCGAAAATCTTCAAATATTGAGGAACTAGATTATACCTGTGCGATGCACGAGTTGACATAATTCTCGAATAATAACTCAGGTAACAATCAAAATATACCAAAAATATATTGATATTATGTTGTGAAAGATGACCGAAAATCTTACATTTATGACTTATACATTAATTTGTTTATTATTATTATTATTATTATTATTATTATTATTATTATTATTATTATTATTATTATTATT
>JAOEHQ010048399.1:0-10232 GCA_025447715.1 Asclepias incarnata
GTCAGGTTATGTATATACAAATTTATTATACATTCCACATCGAACTTAATATACATGTTAACCATGTTTTATCAATCGTTGACGGATGTAAACTTAATATACGAAATATCGAATGCTAATAAAGATGTAGAAAAATAACTTGGTTGAGTTGCTTAAATATTTGGTGATGATGATGAATTCATGAGTTTTGAATGTTTAGATGCTTTAGGTTATGATTGTTGCTAGCTATAGAATATGGTTTTTTTTATATATATATGTAATTTGGTTTACCTTGGGGAAGAATAGGAGCACGAACCTAAAAAAAACTCTATCATACTACAACCGGCATTTGAACCGGTATTACTGGTACCGGTACCGAACCGGAACCGGTTATCATCAAAAGTAGGAACCGAATACCGTACCTAATACCAAGCGGTACCGGTATCGGTATTTCGGTACCGGTACCGGTTACCGGTATTTTCGGATTTTCGCTCATTCCTAGTGTTCTGTGATTCAATAACAATAATGGGTGAATTGCAGCCTTCTGGGACTTGTTTCCTTACATTGAACATGAATTGCACACATCTTTATTAATGATGTACTACAAACTCGATATAAGATTAGTACTCAATCCATCTCAAGATTGGATCCCACTTCCCCAGTATTGTGAAGATCAAGGAAACATGATGTTCATATCAAGTATTACTTTATTTTAAGCAATACTTTATCCTCATTTAAATATATTTATGTAAGTATTAATAGTGGAGGCGTTAGAGCATATAGTTACAGAAATACTTAACCATGTTATCTTACAGCCACATTACATTGATCCCATGCAGCTAAAACAATTATAAAATATCTATGCTTAACTGGAATGAAATATTCTCATCTTTCTTGTACTGATTAGTGCTATTGTTTAATCATTATAGGTTGATATATACCCTTTGAAAATACATTTGACCGAGATGATGTACAGAATGATGTGGGAGTACTTCTTCCCAGAAGAGGAGCAAGACAGTCAACGGCGCCAGGTTTGGCCTCAGTTATTGACTAGTTCTGGATTATGGAGGTGGCAAAATGAGCGGGTTGCGTTGACCTGAAACAATTTTGTCCAAAGCTTCTAACTTTTTCTATAAATAATTAGTGCGTCAAATATGAGTACAAAAAATAACTAGTTCAACAATAATCTTTTTTTTTTTGGAAAATTGATTTAGAAGTTCTAACGCAGTTAAAATACATTTTGGGAGGCTTTCCACCCTTTTCACCTGTTAGACTCGTTAGAGATAAAACATAATCCGGTCTGACTGATTTATAAGCGAATGGGTCGAAGTTGCCTCCTTTAATTAGGTCAACTGAATACTTTTGTCCAAACTTTAGAAACTGTGCTAAATATCTTCTTTGACATATAGGAAGTTTGGAAGGGCTCAACTACTTCTGGTTTACGCCGAGCAAAAAAAGGTTCCATAGTGAATGAGGCTTCTGCATCGAGCAGTCACTCAACAAAAGAACCAGATGGATCTTCCAGATCTAACCCTTCTACACTGCCATTGACATCTGATTCAGTTCATGTGAGTTCTTTTTTTTCTTTTATGTTCTTTGAATTTATAAGGCTTCTGCTACATATATTATGGGTGTTGGGTTTTGGAAGAGATGGCAAAGAGCACGGGCAGGATTAGCACACAGGGTTCAGATTTATTTACAAATATTTAGTGTGCCAAGTATGATTACAAATCTGTTTCTTTAATTAAAAAGAGTTAGAAGGTCTTTTGCATTCAAAAGTACCTGTTTGCTTTTAAGCAATTTTTATTGATTCTCTCTACCTGTTTGACTGTTTGTGCGTATTAATCTATTCGTAAGTAAACAAGTCAAAATTACTTACCTCTAGGTTTTACATGTGATGTTATGTTTATAACCCACCTCAGTGTTGGACTTATGGGGTTTCTTAACAATTGTGTTTTGTAAATGCATGTCACAATTTATTGTCGATAATAATAATGATTTAGGGATCACAGGGACAGAATGGGAAAATCATAGCACCCGAGTTAGGACGAACTTCTTCTTTTGACAGAACATGCGAAGAATCTGTAGCAGAATCTGTTACTAACGAACTTATGCTACAAATGCAATCTTCAAGTTTTGCTCCATTGAAGATTGAATCTGTGGGAAGTGTTGAGCAACAGGATGAATCAAATAAAACTAAATCTAAAACAGCAAAAACAGGTCGTTCATCTCAAGAAGAAAAGAAATTGAGTAAACCAAATGAAGAGAAAAGGTCCAGGCCAAGGGTAATGAGGGAGTTCCATAATATCAAGATAAGTCAGGTTGGTCAGCTGTATGAGGACTTAATTTTTGATATTTTCTAACTGTTGCAAAACAGGTAAGTCAGATGGGTATGGCAACGAGTAATTTCTTGGTATCGTTCGAAAGCGGTCGGATTAGGCTGGTTTGGGTCACTTGAAACTCATTTTCTATAAAAATGTTCATTTTTTTCAAACAGGCAGTGCGTCAAACTTGATTACATAAGTTATTAAATTTCAATACTAATTATATTTTTTGAATATAATGATTTAAAGGGTTTTATGCATTAAAAATACCCCGCACACCTGTGGGATTGGATAGTGTCGTTTGCATTTAAAAAATACTTTCGGTGTCCTTTAAACAATTTGTATCGCTTTCTTTTTTAGCTATTTTTTACGTGTGCCCAGTTTGGCCCTTGTAGAGATTAAACATAACTTGAATCTACCAGTTCATAAGTAATGGGTCAACATTGCCACCTTTGGTTTTTCAAGCTAGCATATTTTTGCAACTGTATTAAACTATTGACACATATCTTGTTATATTGTAATGGGACAGGTTGAACTACTAGTGACCTATGAAGGTTCTAGATTTGCTGTAAGCGACCTAAGGTTGCTTATGGATACGTTTCATCGTGAAGCCTTCACTGGAACTTGGAGAAGACTATTCTCAAGAGTTAAAAAACATATAATTTGGGGGGTTCTTAAATCAGTTACAGGAATGCAGGTAAATTACATATTATTTCTCAAGGGCATAAAGTATTTAGATTATTTGACAAACTTAGCCTTATGAAGTCAAGCATTCACATAACTTAATTAACGCAGGGTAAGAAATTTAAAGACAAGTTACATGGGCAATCTGGTATCCCTACCACCGATCTGAATCTCAGTGATAGTGATGGTGGTCCTAGTGGTAAAGCGGACCTGGTTCCAATAACTTGGCCTAAACGGCCTCCTGAGGGTGCAGGGGATGGATTTGTGACCTCAATCAGGGGATTATTCCACTCTCAGCGTCGCAAAGCCAAGGCATTTGTGCTGCGGACAATGAGAGGTGAAGGAGAGAATGATCATATGGCTGGTGATTGGAGTGAAAGTGATTTAGAGTTTTCCCCCTTTGCCAGGCAACTAACCATAACAAAAGCTAGGAAGCTCATGAAACGCCACAAGAAAAAGTTCCGTCCCAAGAAAGGTTTGTTTCACATATATTCTGCAATTACTTCTTTTTTAGGTGTGTTGTAGTGCTTTTTGAAAGGGGTTATCTGATTATAGCATTTTCGAGTCACATATATTTTCTAGTGTTTCACTCTAAGACGCAACTGATTATGATTATCTGATTTGAAGAGGGTCGTATAGTCAGTTTTGGATAATTTTGGCAGTAGCTGCAGCAAAACTGATTCTGATTCTATTATTATTGAAATATTAAATCCTTAAATAATCAATTGCAAAACATCTGATTATCATAACTTCAAACCCCATAAGCACATCCGAACACTATATTCTGTGCAGCATTTAATAAGCTTTTAGCCCATTTTATTAGAGTTGATTATCCGATTCTGTTTATTTCCCTAGTAATTTATCTCAGTGTCCAATTCCTCTATACAAAGAATTTTGTAATTTTTTGAATAACTTGTCTTGTGTTGTACATGATCAGGTGTACCTCTACAACATATAGATTCATCACTTCCATCTTCACCGGTAGAAACCACACCATATGAAAGCAACTCTTCTAGTGGATCTGATATTTACGAGGATTTCCTTTACAAGGCTGCCCAAGAAAAATCACTACCTTCACCTTAAGCAGAACCCAGAAAAAGAACATCTGTAATTTATTGCAACGCCTTACCAATCCTAACACGAGCCAGCGAGACATTTGGACCCCTGCTTCATTGGTAAGGCTGAGTTTTTGTATGATCATTTTGGTGTAGATATAGAATTATCGTTTATGAGAGTTGTATATAACATTGGGCTCTAAGCTCCAGTAAGTTTCTATGTTATTTGTATATTGAGCTGGAAATAAAGTTATGTTTCAGACTAAATGTGTACACACTGTAAGATAAATCTAATCTGATCTCAAAACGGTTATCTATAGTAAATGTACATGTATATACAATTGCCTTCTATCCGTGTTTGTTCTTCTTCATTCATGTATATACATGCTTGGAAACATGTCTGCTATTACAGAGGTTTTGTAGGTTTTTGTTTTCGTTTGTCACACATCGACGGATGTAAGGTATAAAAATACAATGATACGATGTTTTTGAAGTTGACCCTTTGTAATTGATTTGAATTACCGATAAGTTACGCAGGCTGTTTCTTTTTTTAAGCATGTATTTTCTATGATAGATTTCCCTAAATTTTGCATGATTCCGAGCAAGTGAAGCTATATCAAGTGCACGACGATCTTCCAAAACTGCGAATGTTGATATGCGCCTTTAAGGTACACAAATCATGCAAGCTAAAAAACAAATGGCTCATGTTACAAAACATAACGAAGTTTAAGATGGGTTCTTTAAAAAGTAGATAAACAATGGCCAGAAATGGTGCAATATATGTGTACGTGTAATTGTGTATGTATGTATGTCAATATGACAAACTTTTAATAACTAGTAATACGCTAATGCATGTATTTTTATAAAAACCAAAAGTATTAAAACTTTAAATAGGAGTTCGAATCCTGTCCCATGTCTCTAAAACCATAATGTTACATGAGACGGTTACTATGGTGTAATACTACATTGTATGATCATTCCGTTTGTTTATATTTATGTCCTTTCCAAATGGACGAGGAAAAAAAAAAACAAAACAAAAAAACTCACTTTCTTAACAAGATTTACTTTTTTGGACATATTTTTGCCAATGATTAGGCGCTAATCGATTATTATGGGCCCATGGTTTACTTCCATCCTGATGAGGTTTACTTACCATCATCCGTGCCCTGGTATTTGAACAAAAGACACTCACTTGGTTTGTTTTGCTTAGACGACGTCGTCAAACGTGGTAATCTTGAAAGTACGGAGCTTTATGTTCATGTTAAACCGGCTTTAGGTGGTACTTTTATCGACATTGATGTTTGGATTTTTTCCCCTATGAAGGACCATAAATGTTTACAGCAGTCATGCTAGACATCAACGTGCATAAGACCGACCAACATGTGGGCAAATTGGGAACATTTCACGCTCCGGACTTGGAGGCATTGTGGCAGAGCCGTCCTGGTTGAAATGTATGCAGGAGTCGAGGCCAGAGAGGGTTATGTATGAGGGACGATCAAAGCTTGAAAAGATACTTAACCTCGTGCCGTTTTTCATCCGGCCATTGATTCATCGTTTACCACCAGAGCTTTATGCGTTGATAGTAGCATTGCTGGTTGTTTCGAGTAAAAACATATGAATTAAACATGCACTATCTAGTAGTAAACTTACAATGGATCAAGTTTGTGTTTGCTTATATTTTCTTTCATTGTTTACTTGTCTTGGATAACTATGATAGAATTGCAACTTAAGTATACACGACACATCTATCATGTGTAAGTAAACACGTAAACACGCCCGTGTTTGAAATTTTGTCAGATTTTGTGCATATGGTTAAATAGCCTTTGTTATGTTGAATATTCATGTCTGTTTATATAGGTACTTGCAACCAGAGCTACCATCATTTACTCGCGACTCTCTCTTAGCTTGGTACGGTTATCCTTGCTATTGAGCTGAAATGAACTTGGTTATGAACTTTAGATCCAAGTTTATGACATAGAGTAGCTTATAAAAAAAAGGGTTAGGAGGGAACTCTGTCTCCGGAACCTCATTAGATCCCCATCTTCCCTCCCCGTAAGAGTTATGATGCCGGTAAAATACCGGTACAGTGGGTAGCTTATATGTGACTTGTAATTTGAAAATACTTATTTGTTCTTATTACTCCATGACATAAGGTTGGATTCACTTGAAATTCATTTTGTCCAAAAAGTTTTCATTTTTTTCAGGCAGTCATTGTGTGAAACTTGACTACATAGGTAAATATCATTTCAATAAGAGTTTGATCCTTTAAATAGAATTGATTTAAAGGGTTGTATGCATTAAAGATAGCCCGAAAACCAGTGAGTTTGGGTAGTGGTGGTGTTGTATGCAATTAAAATTGACTTCTGGTGTCCTTCAAAGTTCAAACTATTTGACATAACCAGTGAGAGTTGCTATCTTTTTACATGCGCCCAGTTTGGCTCCTGTAGAAAATAAACGAAACCTGAACCGACCCATTTATAAGTAAATCGGTCAACATCGCTACCTCTGGTTTTTCAAGCTAGCATATTTGCAGAGGCGGACAGGATTTTGGTTCAGGGTATGCCGAAAATTTTATTATATATAAACAAGTGACAAAATAGTATTTTAGGTGTGCCAAAATTTACCTATACAAAAAAATAAGGCTAAAATACACTAGCGTTTATTCTTTTAGGGTTGGCCACGGCCAACCCTACCCTCCACATGGTTCCGCCCCTGCTTATTTGTGCTTCTATTCACACATCTCGTTTTGTTGTAATGGGACACGTTGAACTACCATTGACCTACGAAGTTTTAAGGTTTGCTATAAGCGACCTAAGGTTGCTTATGGATACGTTTCATCGTGTAGACATCACTGGAACTTCGAAAAGACTATTCTCAAGAGCTAAAAAACATATAATTTTGGGGCTTTTTAATTCAGTTACATGAATGCAGGTAAATTGCAAACTCTTATTTCTTAAGGGCATAAAATATTATACACCTTTACTACACTCTTAATTGTTTACATTATTTCTAAATTTATATTTTTTACCCTAAAGAATTTACATATATAACCCTGAAGTTTTATATTTCATATAAATGGTATATATAGTTTTGGTTTTATAGGTTTTATATAATTAATTTGATTTAATTGTTTACATTTTCACCAAAAAAAGTTTAAAATTTTTTTAATTTTTTTTGTAACATTTTGTTTTCATTTTTATTCTTTTTGACACCGACGCCTTTTTGGCATTGCCTTCATTTGTTTTTTTGGATTTTTGCCTTTTCACTATCATGTTAACATAATACTTTTGATTTAAACCCGACCGTATGAGATTTTTTATCGATAATATAGAAAAAAAAAAGGATAACAACTTTAATATTCTATATACGCACTAAATTATCATTCCATATGTCATGAAACACGCATTCCCGTCATAAACGAATTTTCTTGCACGCCAAAAACATCCATTTAAAACCACAAAACGCTTCAAACAACGACGCCGCCGCCCAACGGGCGGCTTGGAACCTTCTAGTTGTACATATAATTACTACAAATAATATTCTATATCCTACATACGTACGTTTTAAATGATTTTTTTCTTGTTAAATATATATGGATCTATCAAAATATAAATTATTGTTTTGTGTATAGGTGTATGCATCAATTATAAAAGACCCTTTCAACTAAGTACAATATATCCGTTTTAAAAAGAAATATCTAAGTACAATATATAGATGATTAGATATTTTGGTAATAAAAAATTGCAATAAAAAAGGAAACTAAATGCAACGACAAGGGAAAGGTGTGTCGGGGACTGGGGGCAGGCATTAGAGCTAGGATTGTGGGGAATAAATGGAGACCCACTCCTCAACTTGCATATTGTTCGGCGAGGCTAAGCTTGTAAATTAAGAAGGAATAATTGGATTAAGTTTCAAGTTATCAGGAAGAAGAAGATGATATATAGATGTTGTTTTTTTAGATTCAGGTTTACGTGGTTTAAATGAGGTATTTCTATGATCATTTTTGTTCATTTTTATAACTTTCCTCAAAATATTTACTTATAAAGGTTTCTTCGAATCTTAAATATATTGTGAGAAAATATGACCTATAACCATTGGGTTACTTTATAATTAGTGGTTTAAATTAAGAATGAATGATGTTTATAATGTTGAAACTAGAAAACATTTAAGAATGAACTTTACAAATGTTTGTCAAACAAACTAATTGAGACCGTTTCTCTCCTATTCACTCTTCTTCCATTTCATGTAGTTTTTTAATCATTAGTTCAATTTTTGTATTTTGGATTCATCATTTAATATGCAAGTATATCTAATCTAATGGTTAGTGCATTAACCTTGTCTCTGAAGCAAATTTTGAATTTAGTTGTGCGACATTGGTTCCGACTTCGAATGTCTCTTGTTTATTATTTCTAGTTAGATGGTAACCATTACCAACCATCAATAAATGGGTTCGTACTTGGGAGGACTCGAAACTTAAAGGTCTTGGGTTCAAATCCTGGTGTAAGCAAAATGCTCTCAGGAATGTAGATAGGTTTCCCCTGGAATTGGAGTTGTGTATATAAAGAAGCAATGCCGTTGAACAAAAATTTGTCGTTAAAAAAAAGAAGAAGATGGAAACCAGTTATAAAATGAGATAATATTTCAATACTTTACTTAGACATTTTACCTAATTTTATAGGATATCAATAGCTAGATATAAAACATAAACTTAGACATAACGAATTCTATATTTACCGCACGAGTTATATTTAATGCTTTTCGTACTTAGTTTTTAATTTTACATACACATATCTTGTAATGTCTATCTTTAGACATATCGCCAAATCACTCTTTTTTTTCTTCTTAATTATATGAAAGAAAAAATGAAATAAGCTAAAAGGAGAAGAAAAGAGGAAATTAGAGTAATGGGCGTTTATGAGATGTCCATGTGATCCTTTAAAATGCTACCTTAATTGCCACAATGAATAGGATTTGGGTCAATTCAAACCAACGGACCACCCTAATCATCTTATTTTCACAGGGTTTCAATTATTATTATTGTCCTTTTAAAAGATAGATACTTTATCATTATCATATAATAATAATAATATAATAGTATATATATAATTTTTTAGGGCTATTATATAAAATTCATGCATAATGATACCGTTTTAAAGTATGCATATGCCTACATAAACCCCTTACGAACCTGCCACCTAATTCGACTTAGTTTTAAAATATCAAACACTTGCTAATTAAACTACGTATTAGTGAGTAATCTATGTATACTAACTACATAGTCTAAGTCTATACTATAATAGTATAATGTTAAACATATATTTTGTAGGATTATTCTAATACTTTAAAAATTGAATTAAAATCAAGAAAATGAGATGTCGATAGAGTTTGTCATATCTTTGCTTCGATCACCATCTTTGGAGTGGTGGAACCAAAATTTAATATTAAGAGATCGGTTGTTTAATTGGATTTTTTTTTTCTAACATAAATTCTAAATTACATAAGAATTAAGAAATTGTGTTTGTTGGTAGAAGTCAAACACCCTCCCACACCTTACTAGCTCCACCTCTAAATCATGGTACAAATATACTAAACCTATATGAAGAGTAACTTTTATCACTTCCATCAATGCGTTGTGTCAACATAATGCAAATTATGCTAAATAACCGTTGACGAACTAAGTCAAAATTTTATGAAGTGAGAAAGTATCAAAAAAAAAAATGTATTATTGATGGTTTTTTTTATTTTTTATTTTTATTTTTAACAGTTAAATATTACATCAAATTTACTTCTAGTCCTAAAACTATCCCAAATATTACATATTATATTTATATAAAGAAAATTGATGAACATATTTGGAATAATATATATTTCGACATGCATTGATTTGTTATATTATGATATTTATGCATATTTTCAAGAGGTGTTATTTTCAAGATAAAACATTTGTATACATATACTAATAATAACAAGTTTAGAGCCTATGTTTATCATTTTTCTTAACTAAAATATAACTTAATATAGAAATGAGTTTGTGTATAATCTTAGAAGAAAGATAGAAAGCACCATCTTAGAAGAAAGATAGAAAGCACCGATGACACCACTTAGGCCTCTTTCTATCCTGAACTCGTCATCCCCTCGTCTTGATTGTCACATCAGCTTTCTCTCTCCAAGACACACCCAAGAACTACCC
>JAOEHQ010048400.1:0-21175 GCA_025447715.1 Asclepias incarnata
CATAGGGCCCAACTTTCTTTTCTCTAGTAGCCAAATTTACTTTGAAACATCTGTAACGGCAATGACCTAAACTCTACAGTTTAGAGTTTAGACTGAAAAACGTGGATCTTTTGCCATCGAGAGCTAACCTAAAGATAACACGTCGATCATCAAAAGTAATGTTGTGTCACGTTTGATTAACCGAATTAACTGGATTTTTCCTATAGGTGTTTCTGTTAACAACTGTTTCGATGCACTATAATTGAAACCATGTAACATCGGAGTGTCCAAATTGAAATTTCTTGAATTGTGGTTACTCATCATTTCATCAATGGGAGTGAAGATTAAATACGAATAAGCAACAATTAAACAAGGGGAAAAAACAACAAAAGTTAACAATCACTTGATTCAACTACAATTGGTATCCAATATCGAATTCGATCAACTAGTTGTACGGCGTTCCGATATCAAATATGCTGCTCAAATATCATCACAAAATAGAGAGAGGGAGAATTTGACAAATTTCTTTTTTTCATTGAATGCAAATGAATTACAACTCCAGTATTTATACAACTAGAAAACAATGCAAATACTAACTACTTAAATAACCTTCTTCTAAGTTATAAACTGTAAATATACTTCTACTTATTGTAAAATGATATTAGATATGTTTTAAGAGTAAAAGAAAAATCGGATGTACCACACGAGGATATTAGAAAAAATATGGGGAAAAAATGATCATCTTGATAGAATTTGACCCTCAAGTACTCGATTTTATGTTCCGGTGGAAACCTCTTCTAATAGGGGTGCCAACGGCTCGTCGTAGTCGCGTCGTACTCTTGTCGTGGGACAACATCGTTGGCAGCCCCTCTTCGTGCGTGCGTCATCAAGGTTGAAAAGGAAGAGAGGTGGGGTTGTGGGAGGCTGGGATCGTGCGGGTAAATAATTTATTTTTTACTTTTTTCAAAAATTTTAAATAAAGCAAATAGCATTCTAGCCCTTTCACATCCTTTTTTTTGTTTTTGTTTTTTTTATATAAAAAAACTCTTTACCTTTATATATACTAACCATTTTCATTTAAACCACAACCATATTATACAAACTATCCATACTATCAACAAAAACCAAAACAACCATAACAGTACCATGTCAAACCGAAACAACCAACCCGACACCAAACCCAACCCCAAACCCGACTATGGATGCGTTATTTCGAGACGGCCCTATTAGAAGAGCACCGGGTTGCAACGTTAGCCGGAAGACTGGAAGTTCATCGAATGCAACTTCCGACCGATATTTGGGCAAACACGTGAGAAACTAGACAGAATCACGAAGATGCAAGAAGATACACTAAAAACCATTCAAGCAGCGACGAGGAAAAAAGAAATTATGGATGCATTTAGGTTCATTCAGAAGTCGGTTCCAATGGTTAGCCGAGAAAGAATTAAAAGCCCTTCTCGCGTATTGAAAATCTTTAACGGAGAAGTTTGGTCATCTGTTTTATGGCGGCGACAACGACGAGTAATTTTTTGTTTTTTTAGTAATGTAAATTTTTTTTAATGTAAGGTTATTTTAATTATTAATGTATTGTTTTAATTTTCCCAACAAAAAAAAAATGTATTCAATTTGGGTGTTTTAAAAATTTGAAAATAATAAATATTTTGAGAAAGAATAGAGAGAAATATCATTGTTAGTAATGATGTGTCTTAAAAAATTCATAAGAAGAAAGAGGTAATGTGACGCTGATGACAGTAAATAATAAGAGAGAAGACATTCATTGTTGAGAGCCCCTAAGATCCAAATGAGTAAGAAGACCCTTTGTAGCTGTGAAGTTATCTAATTGGGTTTAGTGTCCCTGAATATAATGAATTGTGCACGAATGTTTATGTTGTGTAATGAACTACACGGGTGTTTATTGTATATAATAAACTTTCAAATCCCGGTTATTGGATGTACCCGAACAATAAAAAACTTGCAAACTGACAATATGACATTGGACGTGGCAACTTATATGGTTGTCTCGTATAATCGGGTACATCCAATAACCGGGATTTGAAAGTTCATTGCATACAATAAACATCCATTAGTTTATTACATAACATAAATATTCGTGCATATTTCATTACATTCGGGGACACTAAACCCATCTAATTTTACATCCATCATATGATACAAAGTTGACATGAATACGCATTTCGACTACATTACTTTCGAATGAGCCATAAAATAAATAATCAAACATATACTTGACTCGGTGATTATTGTAATGGTCAACGCCGAGTGACACACGCAAAGGCCACCATCTCAAACATTGACATGAGATCGATCAGTATATGTTCCACATAATCATCATCATCGATCATCATCGTCATCGCCATTACATTACAAAAAAGACAAACATATATGTATCGTACATAATTGGTTTGAATGCTAAGACTAACACTATTAGGCAGGTAGCTTACTTTTTAACCTCAATTGGTATAAGTTTTTAGGGATATCATCCGTACAGCAGCATTATGCATGTACCTCTCATACACCGGAGACTCACTGTGTACATTTAATAAATTTCAAGAGGTGAAATGAATTTAAAAAAAAAAAAACCTTACAATACGCAAGATTATCCCAAATTTTTAATGTCATTTACCTTAGAAAATTAAGCTATCACACATATATTATGATATATATTGTGGTATTAAAAGAAGAAGTATGATTGAAATTTAATGAAAAATATCATTTTAACTTTTTTAAAAATATACTACTAACATAATCTACATATATAAATCAAAGTCTAGATGAAATTTTGTTGACCAAAATAAAACATCAAAACCAAATAAAATGTTGTAAGTTGAAAAAGTCAAAGAAAAAACAGAAGAAAAGAGGGACCCACAAAATGACGTGGAACTTGATGTATTTCAAATTCCAAAACCAGTCATCATCTTCTTTACTAATACTCACACTCCCCACCCACTGGTTTTCCTTCCTTTCAAGTCCTTCCTGGAAAAAAACAAACATGTAATTAGCGGAAGAAGATTCATGAATTGGTTGGTTGGTAAATAATAATTACTACAAAACATAATCCAAATATTATTATTATTATTATTAGTAACATTAACATCACAAATTACGTTATATTATTTGTTTCCCCATAATAATAAAAATAAAAATAAAAATAAAGAAAGATGTATGTAGTAGTAAAAAAAGATACAGAACATTTGCAACACCTGTACATGGTCTTCATCCACCACCTAAACCCCATTGGCATTCCATTCGTCACCATTCTTATTGGCCATTCCTTCACAAACCCCAATGCCTCCTTCGAAATTGAAATCAAAATTTTAGGGATTCCACCATGAATGCAATATGTACAAATGTCACTACACATTTATCTCATTTACTAAATATAGCTATAGCTATAGCTACTACACCCCCCACTTTATTTTTAATTCTCTCTTTTTACAAAACATAATATTATTACCACCCAATTACAACCAAAACAAACAAACCCCTAATAACCCTAATAAGAAAGAAAAAAAAAACATGGAGAGAAACGAGGCCTGTGGCTTGTCAGCATTTGCTGGGTTTGATATGGGAATGGGTATGGGTATGAGTATGGGTATGGGTATGGGTATGAATCTGGTTGGTGTTCAGGAAGGCGACTTTAAACCAAACATCAAACATGTTAATGTTAATAATAATAATAATAATGATGATGATGATAACAATAATAATAATAATAATAATAATAAGAACGCTCATGATGACGGGGACAGGGATCTGGTTGCGGCTGCTCGTTTCGATTTTCTTAAGAAAAAAAGGATGCCGAGGTTCCGACGAGGTGCATCCGCTGCTGCTGTCCGGTCTTTTCCGCATTTAACTTCCTTTGCTACCCCGATTCCGACAAGTGTATGTATTTTCCCTTTATTATATCTTATTTTTATTTTATTTTATTTATCTTTTAAGGGATCGGGAGTTTTTTATTTTATTTTAAGTATCTATCTGGATCTGATAATGCTAGAAAATATTTATTTTTAATTATTTATTTGTTTGTGATGTGGGATCTACCCTCATTTTAAAGATCCCTGTTTTTTTTTTTCTTCCCAATTTTGGTATATACTACTATTACTAGTGATTCATCAATTAAAGTAACTAAAAATGTTTACATTATTAAATTACTATAATAAAAGAAATAAATTAATTTAGGTAAAAATCCATATGTTGAATTAAATAAAATAGCAAATTAAAACAAAACAACAACTTAGAGTTTCTTCGGAGCTTGCCCCTAATTCATTGCTATTATTGTTATTAAAAATGGTTATTTTCACAAAGATAGGATAAGGATTTTGTGTGGATTTTGCTAACTATAACCTTGGTTAATAAGCAAATACTGCGTATGAGGATAGATAATTATTTCTAGAGCAGTTATTTTCATTGGTAAATCATGTGAATTTTTATTTAATTTTCTAAGCCCAATTAGGAAAATTGTTTCTTTTTTTGTTTTCTTTCTATAAATCAGGTGAATCCTTTTACTTCCCTTATCTAAATCAGCCCTATGAGTCTATGACTACTTTACTTTCCCACTTTTAGGAACTCAATTAGTAATGAGCATTGGACCTTTTGTGTGTGTCAATAATAGCCTTATATTTGATTAAAAATGGTGAGGCTGTAGACTTGTAGGTATATTTTGAGAAATATTGAGCTTTGTCAAAGACAACTCGTCTATGCTAAAGGGCTATGTCCTTTGTATACAAATAACAGGAAAATGGTTTATTCTCCTAATGTTTTAGCCAAATAATACTCCTAATATTATCATGACATATAAACTTCACTTATTCTCTTTAATCTTTAACTCTCTTGATTTCTCGAATAGACATCTCCTTAGTTTTGTAGGAACAACCTTTTAATATGTAAAGTAATAATGTTTATTTTCCTATGTTGATAGATATTTAATTAATTATTCGTCGGATTTTAAGGTATAAAATAAATTCACTGTATAAATTTTTGTGAAGGAAATTATTTTTATATATTTTGCAAGTCGGTGAGTGTACCCTTTTTCTCTCTACTTTGATACAAGCTCAACCGTATTAAAAGGCCCACAATGTCAATTAGGTATAGCGACCCTTCATTCCTTAACTTGGTCACATTTACTTGGTTCAATTGGAAAACAAAATTACGACACATTCCAATTCCTTTTCCTGTTTAAATGCCATAAAAAAGGATAACATTTGACATTTCTTCTTTTTGATATATTGGTTTGTCTCATGTCTCATGTTAATTGAAGTATAGAAGTATAGACCAAACTCTACAAATGATGTTTGCTTGTTTGTGGTCTTTTTTGTGTTTTCACTCGGTGATCATGTTCTTATATTGAAAAAATTTGATCTTTGTTTCTCTTTATTAGTTTGTCGATCAGGGAAGGCTGACATTTCTCTTTAGCAAGAAGCTGCAAAAAAGTGACGTTGGCGTACTCAAAAGAATTGTACTACCAAAGGTCAGTTTTCTTTCAATGCATATACCTCTAAAAGATGTCAATGGTAATTTTGACCCATTCAATAGTGAATGGGTCAATTTAACTGAGGTCTCTTGGTATAATTAAAAGAAAAGTTAGCTAAAGAGATAATGGGTTAAAAGTAGCCTGAATTGTAATCTTAATGCATACAAACCTTTTAAATTGTGTTTTTCAATAATTAGATTATTATTGTAGTCATATCTGATGCACCAAATAGTTTGGTGTTTTTGGACACAAAGTGTTTCGGGTCAACCTAACATGGCGCATATTTGTAAAAGGAATATTACAAAAATTTGATGACCATCTCACAACCTATGTATTGAATTCCTTAATACTTAATGTTTTAGTTTTGGTCCTAAACTTTTAAAATCCAGCTTGAAGCTTTTAAAAATTGTTTTTTCTACTCTTATTTATAAATCTAAATTTTTTTTTTTTTTTTAACAAAATAAATATAAAATCTCACTGTCATATTTTCCAGAAACCAGCAGAGACACACCTGCCTGCGCTGATCGCCAAGGAAGGTATCATTTTGGAGATGGATGACATGGTTGGCATGCATGTGTGGTGTTTCAAGTTTAGGTTAGTTTAACCATCTAAAAAAAGCGAATAAAAGAAAACATAATCAGAACAATCGTTCTCATTGGACATGCTTCATTTCTAGAAATATTACAATTAAATTCCTTAAGAATTTTCTTCTATCTAAATTATGCAAGCAACTGGGATTTGCTTTTCATCCTTCAACAGGTTTTGGCCAAACAACAACAGCCGCATGTATGTCCTTGAGGGCACTGGTATGTTCTTAATATTATGTTTCAGCTTCAAAAGTTTACTGCGTGTATCCTTAAATCTTAGCAAGTTCTTCAACTTTTTCAGGGGAATTTGCTGAGGAACATGAGTTGCAATTGGGTGACTACATAATGTTGTATCGAGATTCAGTCAATCTCAACTATGTAAGCATACTATTATTTTCTTAGTAAGGGGGATGTTTAGGTTTGTGGGTTTGAACTTATCATTTGAATAAGGCTTTAGTTTTTGGATACACGGATTTTGGTTCTGATTATTCACGCATTTGATAATCAACCACATACCGGTTGGAACGAAAATTACCTATTTGAGAGCCTTATATCACGAATAGTTATCTAATCCTGATCATCAGTATCACATAATCACTTTCTAAACGCAGCTCTAAACGCCCCCAAATTTTGCCCGTTACAATAACTCTCTTTGTGAATAATACCTTGTTGGTTTTTGAATCAGGTAATACAAGCTGTAAAAGCTTATGAAGTGGACGAATTCACAAAGAAAGAAGTGAAAACTAGTGTTGCTACTCAGGGGAAATCTGGCAAAACACCACCAAATAACTGTGGTTTGATGAATCAGAGTTGGCCTTTAGGTTGCCATGAAGTTGAGCTACTTAATCCTACTAACTACCCTATGAACGTTTCAACTGTGGAGGATCAGATGGACATGACCTTTGTTTATGATACCAGCTATTCCAATGACACTATGACTCCACTTGATTTCTTGGATGGATTCATGACAAGCTACCCAACAGCTCAGCCAAATTTTGCCATTGATAATTTGTCTATTGATGATCTCTATAAGATCTAGTTGATGTTGTGAGTAATAGTATGTGCATGTAGAAGTACAAAATAAGTAACTGAGGTGAAAACTCAGTAGATGTTGCTTTTGTTTGTAGCGCTTTCGTTTGAATATCCATCCTTACAAGAACTCCTTGAAATGGTCTAACAGTTTATGTACAAGTATTATGACCATTGTATTGTATGCATGTTTCTTGGAAAATTCTTCAAGTAATCATATCAGAATTTGTATCTTGTCTTCTTACTTGGTTGATAGCATATCAACATTTGTATATTTTTACTTATTGGTTGATAACCTTGGTGTTTTACATATTAAGGGTGTTTGGTTTATTATAGATCTTGGATTGTTAGGAATGAAAAGAAGAGTTGTCGAAGATAGTTGATTATATATAACAAAATTAGTCACTATAAACTTATGGGATTAGGGTTATATTAATATAGGTTTATCCACACCCACTATTGAGGCAAAGCCTTTACGCAAAGCATTGCACATAGTAACAGACCAACAAGATCATGTTTGCAGTTTGCTTGCCAGCCATCTAGTCGCCCAAAGATTTTCTGTAAACCCATTTTAATCAGCTTTTTACAACTGTTATCTTAAATCTACCCCTATAAAGCTTAAACTCCTTTTTGAGGTGGCCAAGGCTTCCTCTTAAATCTACACTTTTAGCAAGGAAACAGTTGTAACTTCTGTACCGAAAATCATTGCCAACTAAGCTTAGCATTCACACATAAATACTGAAAATCACACCCGGCCGTTTCAGTTCTGCATGCTTCTTTCATAATTGGGGAGTTAAAAAAGTAGCAAAAAACTTATCAAATAGCAAAAAACCATGAACATGAAAAAGAGAACCAATTTCAGGCCTTCACAAAATGTCTTGGCCAATTTCATTCAATAGGCCCGTTATTTTTTTTCAACAGGAAAATATCATGATACATACTTCGTACCAAATCCTACCCAAAACTTTCCAAATGGATGAGCAACACAATCGTATCTAATACCCAAATAATAATAGAACCATGTTAGGATGACCACCTATTTCAGGTGTCCAAAAATAATGAAAGCAGCAGCATATACCCTATACTTATTAATCTTTTTGACGAAAGAAGCATTGCCTCAGCCCCCAGAAACTTCATAAATCCTAGGCTTTTGCAGCCTCAATAGCAGCTGGAGGTGCAGCACCACCTGTGGTCGGCCTGCAAATGACATGTAGACATTTAAAACATTAGGCTTCATAACCAGGCCAAGGGGCAAAAAAGATGGCAATCCTTGACAAATTGTGAGAACTTACAGCCCAACAAAAACTTTGAAAGCATCATAGATTCCCCATTGAGCTCCAGTGAGGGTTCCAATCATGACGATACGTAGGGGAAGCCCCCGGGTGAACAGACCCCAGATTCCAAACTTCTTTATACCCTGGAAAACATTAAAAATATAATTAAAATATTATTGACTGGTGAACTATAGAGGTTACGACTTTTAAGGCAGATGAAACATATGAATTCAACAATGGTTGACCAAAAGCACTCACATCTGCAACACTTGCTCCCTTAGCATTGTTTAGGAAGGAGACAAGATTATCAGCAGGATGAGATACAATAGCACAGAGAACACCGGCCACATAACCACCAGCAAAACTAACACCGAGTTGAAAGGGTTTGCTGCATTCATTTTTGGGTGTAGGGATGGCGTACTTGTAAAGCGACTCCACGATAGTCTCAAATGAAGCAAACTTCATCATCGTATCTGCAAATCAACCATTAACCATTCACCATCCACATATAAGTTAAGATAAACATGTATACATGAGGTGTAGTGGTGTACAATACTAACGTAGTTCCATATAAGAAACCAAGAAAGTAGAGGTGGCACTTTTAACCCTTTTACTTAAGAATGGGTCAATTCAGGTTAAAATTTATCCCGGACGAGTCTAACAGATTATATCAAGACGAATAGCTTACTAGGAAATGGGTTAAAAGTCGTCAAAAAGTGTATTTTTAAAGAAAAAAACCATCACAATCATTTCATCTTAAATTATTATCGGAAGTAAATTATTAAAAACAAAAACAAAAAAACAGCCTATCTGACACATTATTGTCTAAAAACTATTACAAGCTTGGCCAAAAAGCATTTCGGGCCTGCCAATCTGTTTCAACCCGTAAAGAAAAGTATGTATTCTGATCTGAGCCTCAATTGTCCCATAACCCAACCCACCCGAACCACTCATTTTGCTACTGTACAGAAAAAAGCAACTACATTAGGATTTGTAAAGATCCAAACCATGTACATACAAAGGAAGATTAAAATGTTCTATACATAAATAGAATAGAAATTATAGACCTCAGATGCATGTACTTACATGGTATCTGGCGTCCCCATAGTGGCACCAATCCCTTGTATAACCTACATATATGTTAAAAAAATCAATGAAGGACCCTTTCAGAAACTAATTCTTGTGAAGCTTAGAATATGAATTAACATAAATGGCAAGTAATAATGCGTACCCAAGCACGCCGTCAGATTTGACAAACTTTGGAAGCCCATCACTCAAACCCTTGGCAAAACCAGGCTGTGTCTGGACACGAACCTTCACTGCTTCCATGGGACAAAGAGCAATATCAGCAATAAATTCTGCAGATGCAGAACCAGCAAGGTAGATCAAGGTCTTGTACTTGGCAGCATACTCCGGGCCAGCAATGTCAGAGTAATATTTCTTGAAGAACTCATAGAATCCAAACTTGCAAGCACCCTGAGCACTGTAACCAAGCAGGGTGGGGACCCATCCTCTGAAGAAACCTTTAACACCCTGCTCCTTAAACAATACCCCGAAACCAGACGAGATACTCTTGTACTTAAGAGGGTCGATCTGATTAATCAAGAAAGTAATTTTTAATTAGGCTGCTCTGGAAGGAAAAATTGTGATAATAAAAACAAACAAACACAAGAAAAAGTCGAAAGAAGGCAATCTAATGCCCCATATAAATTAACCATTCTCAACAGACCAAGATAATAATCACACAGATTTTGCTGAATGGTAACATTGTTAGCAGCTCTATAGCAAGCCAAACAAACTGTGAATCTACTCATGTACACTTCTTTTGGATACACATAAACCAATCAACCAGAATATTCTACTTCACCAAAGTGATAGACCATTAGAGTCAACACTCAAGATATGTTGACCCAAAAGAGAAAATAGATGACTGTTTAATCCAGAATATAAAGGTTTTCGTTTACATAAACTATATATAATATATGATTATATCAGCTATATGGTAAGCAAGTAAAGAATTGGGAAGCTGATCATGTTCCTTTAAACCTACAGTAAACTAGAGTGAGTAGAGTCCACCATGCGACCCAGAGGCATAAATCAAAGCAAGCAATGGCATGATTAATCTTACAAATGCGACCTAGTACATGGATCACAGTTTTAGATTGTCTGCTTTTCATTCACAAAATAAAAATGTGGAGGTTATCTCATGTAGCCTGCAGACAATAATAACATGCAAATACCCATATAAAGCCATCTGCAATTAGCAAAAAGCAGCAAAGTCACTAGATCTCAATGTGTCATGTGCAAGTCTCAAGTTTAACACTAAGTAAGATGGTTATGTCAGAAGGCTTAAGTTTGCCCATGCCAGGTGAACGAAATGTTTTGCAAACACCTAGGGGCCTAGGGATTAGTTTCTTTTTAAACCACGGTGTCCGGCCTTAACCAACAAAGTCTGAACTCTGCAAGGTCCAGGACCACAACCGCATACATTAAAGTCAAGCAATGACTCTCCCTTATATACTAGTGTGCCTAACAACACAGGATCATAGCATCATAATGCTCATTCATTAGCCTACACAAGTTATTTTGTCAGCTTAACCACCCCATGGCTTCTTGATATGTACTACTTAATATGAGGATAACCTAAATAGGGCACACTCTTGCTACGGTTATACCGTTATACATGTATCCAACTGATGTGTCTTAAGCTAATGATTTTTGCATATACATATTCCAACTATATTTCCACAATTAAGCAATGCGATCTGCATACACACAAGTAATTGTAGCTTTGACCGACTAACTAAGTCCATCATTTGCAAACCATCTTACATGTCTTTTTAATCAACCTAATACATCACTAGCGTGACCTAATAATTACTCTGTTTTTGTAAATTCTCTACATAGCAAATTCCAAATCTCAAACATTAAACATAATACATCTTGGCTATCGCATATTAGCATTAAGTAAAAGCAAAATATTATGAACTAGATTATCAACAGCCCCAAGACAAGCAAAAGAACGTAGATCAAACTACACAGTAAAGATACATCAATACTAATATCAGTAATCTGGACAAATCAATCCTCCGAACCAAATGGAACCTATCACAACAAAATACATCCACATGAACAAGAAGTGAACATTAAAAATCTAGGTAAAACACATCACATAACACAGAAGACCTACAAATCAAATTGCAACAAATAACAACAAAAACAACAACAATAATAATAATAATAGCAAGCTCTCTGCAATGAGAATAACTGTATTTCATTCGGTGTTGTAAGAATTAATATTACAAGACCAGGTAATCGGCTAATCGCCAATAACTCCCTGTAAGGTCAGTATCGGCCAAAAAAATCTGAATTGGTCAAAACTCGGTGTTAACTCGGTCAAAACATTGGTTTAAAGTATTTGATCAACTGTCTTAACTTTTTTAAACATATTTTTATGGTCAAAAACTGGTTTAAAGTATTTGATAAACTATGTTTCTAAACATATTTCTATGGTCCTATGAATATGTCATACGTATGATTTCAACATTTATGCATAAAACTCCAATCCAGATACTCCCCACCTAGACCGATTATCGCTACAAGATAGCCGATCACTAGAGTACCACCTAGCGAGTTTCACAACCATGATTTTATTAATGTGTCTTAGGTCAATAACTTTTGTATATACATATTGCAACTATTTTGGCAAATAATTAGCGCGATCTACATAGACACAAGCGTCAGACCACAAACTACGCAAATATGATGCATCCAAATCATTAAGGATTTTAAATCATCATATCATATAATGCATAATAACAATAATATCTCCATTTTTACAACTTCACTAGATATCAGAGTCAAATTTCCGAATCACAAAACATGATAAAGTACATCTTAACTACCACATAATAAACAAGCAAAAAATCATAGATCTAATTATAGAAGCATCTGGAACAATATCACCGATCTGAACCAGATCCATACGAACAACAACTAAATCAATATAAATACAAATATATGTATAAACATCTGCATAATTGCGCTAATAAACTTAAAAATAGTTGATAATTTACACACACACAAAAAAAAAAAACATATAGATATATACAGATATATGTAAGTATGTATACCTGCATGTTACATTTAACGAGATCCAGAGGAGTGACAGACATATGAGTCAAACCACAGCTAAGAATACCACCAGCAGTACAGGCAGCGTAAAATCGAGGCGAATACATCTCGATCTTACCAAAAGGCTCGCTCGGAGCACCTATCATGAAGTTCTGTTGCTGTTGCGGTTCCTTTGGAGGTGCTGAAAACAAGCTAGGTTTTGAATTGTAGCTAAATTTGTTCATATTCAGTAAGTTAGATGTGGTTGATGAAGCAGTATACAGGTAGTTAGGGATCAGAGATTGACGAGATGTATCGGAAACTGTCATGATGATTGCGTTTTACAGAGATAGATCGGAGAATTTTTTTTTGGAATAAAGTAGCTCCGATCTGCCGCTCTGTAGAGTGAAAGGGAAAATGAAATGTATAGAGACAGGTATGTATATATGTGTGGGCGGCCTTGTGTGAAATGTGTGTGTGCGCGCTATATTTTTGGGGGAATGACCAATCTGAAATGTGATAAGCCGGTCCAGGTCCAGCCCTAGACAGTATCCAATGGTTGACTGGAATATGTCAATTATGCCCTTACATAAAGCTTTTATTCAATTCTTTTATGCTATGCTATTAAATATTTAATGCCATACTTTCAACTTTGTTACATGCCCAATGCCCATTATCGTATACCAGAATAATATATGCCCTCAAGTATATCTGAACAACATGCTAATAACAACTTGTACATATATAATCTACTATCTATAACAACATGCGGGATTTTATTTAGATTATTTGGAAAAATTCAAACATTTAACCGTTTAACAGCCTAATCGGTAATTCTGTGACCGTTTTCTACGATTGTTTTCCTAGTCATACCAAGATGTATGTCCAGGAAAGTTTGAGCTCAAGTCTTTGAAACCTTCAAGACTTCTTAGCATTCTTGTTGCTGAATCTACATATAACAATGGTATAATATTATCTTATCTCTTTAAGAAGATGTCAAATATGTATTATTCTCTTTTTTCATCTCTTACATCGTCATTGTTAGTTACCTTCGGGTTAGGGCTGTCAATGAGTTCGGGTTCGCGTTGGCGGGTTGAAAATCTTTGACCCTAACCCGACCCACTAAAAAATTTAGGTCAGAAATTTCAACCCTGACCCACATCTGTCAACCCGAACCCAACTCACCAACCTGGAAAAAAAACGGGTTGGCGGGTCGAGTTTCGGGTTGACGGGTCAAATGGGCAGGTTGATTTCAAATCAAACAAGTCATGTAGGTTGTGGGTTGATTTCAGGTCAAATGGGTCATGAGTTGACGGGTCAAATGGGTTAGTGGGTCGACCTATTAAAAATATATATATAAAGTTAAAATATTTTTGGATTGACGGGTCGACCTGTTAACCCAAAGGGTCAACCCGAACTCAGTCTGAAAAAAAAATCAGGTTGACGGGTTGACAGGTCGAGATTTTACAACCTTAACCCGATTTTTTTGGAGTCGGGTTTCTGGTTGGGTCAGTTATTGACAACCCTACTTTGGGTGTTGTTTTTTTTAAAACTTAATTGAATTAATGAGTAAATATCTTAATACAGTAGGTCATCAGAGTGTGTTTGTTTGGAACTTAATTTGTAAAAAAAATGGGTTAACTGAAAAGGCCACAAAAGTAATGTTTTATCAATTAAGTAACAAATTTTTAATATATTATTTTTATTTGGCCTATAAAACAAACAACAATACCGTTTAATTTACACATAAAATATTTATTTAAACATACATTTTATTCAGACAACACTTTAATAAATGAAAAAACAAACTGATCCTTAGTCTATTTATAAAAATAAAAAAATATAAAAATAACTATTTGAGGACGTTATCACATTGCACATATATATTGCTAGTTATATTAAAACATTAATAAGGTCAACCTCTCAACAAAAAATAAATACATCTATAAATAATGTGGAAAAAGGTTTTTTTAAATGTGATCGTGTGGTTGTGATGTTGAAAAAGGTTTTTATATGGTGGAAGGTCTCATTAATGGTGGAGTTAGGATTCTACTTCAGAGTGGACCAAAATATCAAATGATTTGTTAAAAATTAACATGTATCAAAATATGGTCATTTGAGAAATTAATTTATTTAATTTTATTTAATGACTAAGCTAGAAATATTTTAAGACGGACCAAAATTTACAAATAAGAAAACAAACTTAACATTATACTAATATTATACAACCGGTTAATTTTTCAGGTGAGCCATAGCCAACCCTACCCCTATATAGCTCCGCCCATTGGTCTCTTAGGTAGATGATAACCTCTCTATCAATAATAATTTGGCTAAGAGCAATTCTAATGCACCCATGGATGCCATGTTATCAAAGTTTTCCTTTAACATATGTCCATATCTTTTCTTTTTTTTATCAAAGTTGTCCTTATTGTCTAATACTATCATTTTTACTGAAGTTAATAAAACTAAATATCAAATTTAACAAAATTATAATGGTTAACTATTGAGTGCTCACAATACTCGTATTTTTAACCATTCTAAGGGGGGTGGCAACGGCTTTGGTATGAAGGCTGGCATGGGTGATGCCACTCCGGCACACCGCCGCCGCCACTTCGTCATGGGCGTGGCATGGAGGACTTCGGCAATTATTGTCGAGACGGTATGAAGGTGAGAGAGAGAGACAAGAATGTGGGGATCATGTGTTAAAAGAGAATGATTGGAAGATAATTAGAAGAAAATTAAGTGAGGCATGAGATCATGGTTGTCACTAAAAAAGTATGGTGATGCATAAGAGAGACATGGAATGAGTTGAAAGGATGTTATTGGTGGATGGTGAGACATGGAGGAAGCATGTGATCATGGTTGTCACCTCCTAACTAATCACTGTATAAAATGCATGTGATAGACACCAATCATAGTTTCTTGCTTTTTGACACACTTTTGGCCTTTTTTTATTTTTACTTTTTTACTTTTTTGAAGCAACAGACTTATATTAACACCCAATGTGGGTGGGAAAAACGTTACAAGGGGAAATGATAAATTGATATATAGAGAGTTACAAACAAACAAAAAGAAAACCCTTAAGCCCACATATACAAGTTAGTGAGCGATCTACTTCGTGCAACCGGGTAAAATTTGGGAAGGGCCGTCAGCCGGTGACAGACACACAATTAATCGAAAATATTGCAAACTAAAACATCGAATCCAAAATCCGGTTAGACCGCAACCTACCAATCTTTGAGCATCTACTGGAAATCTATGAAGAGTGAAAACGCGTTTGGTTCACAGAATGTTTTTGGAAGGAATGGAATCTGTCAAAGGAATTGGAATTCGAAGAAATGGAATTTGAAGGAATGTTTTTTGTCTTTTGAAGATTCAAGTGACGGACGGAATGAAAATTCTTCACACACCCCCAAGGAATGGAGATTCCATCAAATGAGGGAATGTTTACATTCCAATGGGATTAGATTCCTCTATCTTTGAACAACCAAACACACTCAAGAATAGAATTCAATTCTAATTCCAATTCCATCAGATTCCATCATAATCTGTGAACCAAACGCGACTTGAGTCTTTATTTCGCGTTAGTTGCCAAAAAAGAGGTAAAGGAGCCGATTTCCAGTTTAATACAATTATGGTAATGACTAATAAGAAAGAATTGAAAGTTTTGTCCTCACAATAGGAAAAAGGTGATTTATTTATCTCATATCAGGGGGAAAAATTGGTACTATTAAACTCTAATGTGTCGAACTAAATACTTTATACTTGACTTCTTAATATTAGAAAAATTAGCATTGAATCATTGGAAAAAGGTCCTCAAGAATTGAGAGCTTACTGGCCACCCATGGAATACTTTCCCAACCACTTTTCACATGAGCCCAAATAGCCAAAGAAACAAAGAAAAATAAACACATATAAGCCGAAGAAACAAAGAAAAATGAACACATGTATAGTTTGAACTAAGTATATCGCGACAGACCAAACACTTTATTGTCGATGATGAATGGTGATGGCCGTGAATTTTTTATTTTTCAATTCGCTTTATTTATAGAGTCAAAGTTATTAAATGGTTGTATAAAATGAATTATATTGTAAAAAGACTCACAAAACATAAATTACATAATGAATATGACTATGAAATACATTTATTAGCTACTTTAAAAGGGATGTTGAATTGTTAGGTTGTGGATGTTGAATTGGTAGAAAGGGGTAAAGACTAAAGAATAAAATGATATTTCATATATCTAAAATTTAAATAATTTAATAATCTTGGACAATTTTATAAGAAAGTACTAGCATAGTGTCTGTACATTAATAAGACAGAAGTAAATTGTTTCTATTGATGTCATCTAACTATTTTTTTTTATAGTAGTCATTGCAGGTTGTTTAATAGTTGAAAAGATAATGTAATTTATTGCATTTTTTTATGGAAACAAAAAAAAAAGAGTTTCAATCAAAAGTTATTTTAAGTGTAACTTATGAAAAAGTTTATTTGTTTTTTTAAGACGTGTTTAAGATTTTCATAATTAAATTTTGAAAAATATAAGTTATATTATACTAAATGAGCTAATTACATAAATGAAAAGATTAATAAAATAAGATAGGTATTTTTTTTTTGAATGACAATTTTAGGTTTAGCGGCATGTCTTTTCATATACCTAACTCCAATTTTAGAGGTTCTGGGAAAAACCATGTCTCCATTCTTGAGAGTTTTTTTGCTCACGTCAGGATTTGAATCCAGATTTTTAAAGTCTCAAGTTCCACCAAGTACCAATCCATATTGATGGTTGGTATATGATCTAAGCGTATATTATATTTGATAATTTACATATGTAAAATTTAAGTACGTAGTTTTACAACTTTGGAAAAAAATTTTAAAAAAAATATAAATAGATACTACATATGTTGGTATAGAATTATGACAACATTCAAATATTCAATCATAGAGATCCCTTCAAAATATGATTAATAACAACATATATAGTATTACTTGTTTGAAATCTTAAATACTACTAAACTAATAAGTTATACAGGTGATGCTTACAATGAAAGTTGAACGCTTGACCCTAAAATACAAATTCATTAGTAACATGAATCAATCGATACCAGTGGACCTAACAACTCTATATTTTCGGTTCTTGGGCTACATAAGTCTAAGATGACAAGTATCATTCACTCTTCTAATCTGCCAACCCATTTTCCGCGAATGTTGGATAACCGTTACTGACGAATCTTGAATGCAGATTCTGGTGGACATGGTTGGACTACAACCAAGGATGCTTGTAACTAGACATTTGATGGGTACGGAATGACTAAATATACCTATGCAGCAAGATGAACTAGACGGAAGACAACAATTGTTATTGTTGTTATTATAATTATCGTGGTCGTTGTTGTTGTTGTTGATGTTTTTCAAACTTAATTCAGGGAACACCTTATGTTCGCGATGCTTGCTAGGCACTCTAGGCGACATCTCATCATCGGCCTCATGATCTCCGCTTGTGTGCACCATTTGTAAACGGCTCTTGCTTGGCTTTCTTTTTGTTGGTCCTATTTTAGGCCTTGCAGGTATATCCAGTTTAGGTAGCAGCGGAGGAGACTCGGGAGCGGGATAATCACATTTCAGTTTTTCAGGCAAACATGACACTATTCCATTTAAGAATTCCATCATCCGAAATTCCACTTGCCTTAGTGTTTCTCCAGAGGGTGCACAAAAATCAGGTTGTAATCTCTCCATTACACTTACGACCGAAGGGGTATATACATCTGAGTGGCGGCAACCCTCCCAACTTCCTTGACTCATATCGTTTAGTGCTTCCCGGGTCTGTATCTTGTTCTCTGGAAAATTCATCTCCTACAATTAATTAATATTCACTTATTAGCCATAACATATATATTCAAATATTATAAAGTTATGCATCATATTTCATTTAATTAATGAGGACTACCTGACAAACAGGAATGGCTGTTGCTCGAGCCCGATCTAAAGGTGATGTGTAAATGGCATTAAACCGAATTCCTTGTGATTTTAGGAACACTGCCAAAGCTCTTGATTGTCTTTTCCCATTTGGCGTTAATGCAGCTTCAGGACACCGACCACCAACCAAATCCGGCTTTAAATTCATGTGACATTCACCATGACATATCACATATATCTCAAAGGTTCGATCATCATCTATTATATCCAACGAAAAGCTACGTGTTATGTTCGATATGACATGAGGGTTTGAATCCTTTATGGATGAATCAAAGCGTGGCGTATTTACAGATGATAATTGAGGTGATAAGGACGATATAGAAAGTGACATTTCCGGGTCTTGTTCAAGAGCATTTGTCATCGAATTACCATCTTTTTCCAATAACTTTATCGTCTCGTTATCACCTCGATCACCTTCATCTTGAAAATCTTCTCCGTGTTCTCCTCGTTCTTGTTCGTCTTCTTTCGTTATTTCTACAGACTCAGATGCCCCCATTTGAGCCTAAAAATCTATTATTAGTAATTATTATTATTATTATTATTATTATCAAACTTTTGATGTATCAAATGTATTAATTAAAGGAAGAATTCATAATTTAACATGAGAGAGATGCATGCATGAGAAAAAGTGCGGAGAAAGTGAGTTCTGAATTTAACCAACGCTTGGGGAAAAAAAATGCATGTCTTTTTCGTTTTTCAATTTTCCACTTGTAAATAATCGAATATATTGATTCGTTTAATGTTAATAAGTGTTTTCTTCTCTGTGCGGGCCCTTTTTAGTTCATGGGAGAGGAGTAAATTAGGTAAATTTCCAAACAAACAAAAAAAAACAAGTAGCAAAACATGTGGATTGTGGAATGGCGATCACACATATTCGGTCTTAGTTATTGACTTTTTCCCATTCCAAAAAAATAGAGGAAGTATTTTTCACGGGAAAATTACCAATTTGGTCATATCTGACCATACTTCTGATAAAATAAACCAATTCTTTTTCATTTTCCAAACTAGTAAGAATTTTGTGAAAAAGGTCTCTAGGATTATCAATATTATTTAACACTTGTACAACAAGACAAATAGTGATAACAAATTCTGAGTTCGTGAAAGATTCCTTGAGGACCACGAAAGTCTACCCGAGGGCTGCCAATATGATATCATGGGACATATTTGGGTAGCAGGAAAACTTCAAATTTTCACAAAAAATCTTATGTTAACATTTACTAATCAATTTAACATATATCATATTTGGGTTGCGAATATGATGGTATTTTCACGAAAGGGCTTCAAGCATCTCTTTTCACAGATAGATTTCAAGTCCAGTTTAAGCGTTCAAAAATCTCCGGCTCTCAAGATGTTAAAATAGGTACATTGCATTTAATCAGTCTTAGTTTAGGGCCCGACCCACCCTCTTTGTTCTAGTTTGTAGTCCCTACCTAGCTAACGCTAATTTAATTCCTAGCTATTGAATGAGATTGAAATGAAATCAGAATTAAAGGAGAAAACACCTTCTTTCAGTTAGTTCAAAAGCCTGATAGCTGAACTTGAAAGCATTTGAGACCTGCCCAACCCAATTAGGACTAGTTTCTTTTGCTCATCATTTTTATATTTTTTTTTGTATTTTCTTTTAATTTGTCTAAACCATTAGAATATATTGCAAAATTAAAGGCAGAAATATACCAAGGTATTGTAGAAAATAAAATATGAAATAGCGTAGAACTAAATTGTTAACCAAAAATTAGACAGATAAGTGACCCTATCAGGCTATCACCAAATTTAAGAACCATTAGAAGGGATTTAATTTGAAAGGAAAGCTCAAAGACATACACATCAGCTTGATAGATGACTCGTGTTGAGAGCATGTCAACCAATTCAAATAACTTACATACGTACTCTTTGAATTCCTGAAATACCCGAAACACGCCACAAGTTTAAACAAATTGTTAAAACAAAATTACTCTAAAATAAATTGTCTTCGACAAATTAATCAGAAAAAGAAATTTGGGACCGGTTAGGACCGCTGACCTTAGAGTAAGGTCTATTCGGATGGCGGGACTTGGACCAACTTGGACTGAACTTAGCAGGACCGGGACTTCAAGAAGAAAAAACTAAGACTGGTTTATCCGCAACATGTATGTATACGTATTATTTTTCAGTTACCTTTAGATAATTAAAATGTACGTGCACATGTTAGCGTTTCAAGGATCTTGGGACTGACTTTGAAACACCATGCTATATTTATTAGTCAATTAGCTAGGTTGTTTAATGTATATATATTTTCTACCATTAGGCTGTTTCATATTGTTGTACCTTCAGAGTAAAAAGTGAGATAGATGCTTCCATCAGAACATATGGAGGATGCAAGAGGTCATGTCGTTTAACTAAACACAACAGATTCGAACTAATGGCGAAATGGCCAAAAGATCAAGTAATTAATTAAGATAACTTCCACTAAAAAAGGACACACGCTTTAAGTGATCATAGTACCATATTGGGATTTTGGTATAAAAGTAGATTTTTAAGCATAAATTAAGGTTGTTAATCTCTCGATCTAATGGCGATCATTTCGTTTACTTATTGGAAGTTAAACTAAACTTATTATAGTTTGGCTCAAGTATGTAAATAGTATAAAGTATACTTAAAGTGTAAAGTGAGTATTAGGAAATATAGGGGTCGTTTATGTAATAAAGAAAGTCGAATAGGTATGTAGAACCATCACAATGGTTCATAA
>JAOEHQ010048401.1:0-10232 GCA_025447715.1 Asclepias incarnata
CTCAAGATGGTCTTCAGTCCAGGTACAACTTCATCAATTCATTTATTCTTCATCTACAATTCTACACACGCATACTTTGGCTTCTTCTTTCCACATAAAAGAACTACTACGGAACTAAGTCAATGGGTTCGGGTTCGGGTTGACGGGTCAAAAATCTGTGACCCTAACCCGACCCATTAAAAGTTTCAGGTCAGAAACTTCAACCCTGACCCACAACCTGTCAACCAGAACCCAACCCACCAACCTGAGAAAATTCAGGTTGGCGGGTTGACGGGTTGATTTCAGGTCAAACAGGTCATATGGGTTGGCGGGTTGTCAAATGGGTTATGGGTTGGCAGGTTGGCGGGTCAAATGGGTTGGTGGGTCGATCTGTTATAAAAAGTTATATAAACTTCAAATATTTTTGGGTTGGCAGGTTGATGGATCGAGATTTCACAACCCTAACCCGGTTTTTTTCAGGTCGATTTCAGGTCGGGTTTCGGGTTGGGTCAAGTATTGACAGCCCTATAAGGTACCCAAAGAAGTTAGCCGACTTGCATGAACAACCATCTAATCTAAAATAAACATAACATGAACACCCTCACCATTAAGATATGGAGCCAATGTCGAAACCAATGTTTTCCCCTCTCCAGTTTTTATCTCAACAATAGATTCGGACATCTGTCATTAAGCACAACACCCCCAACAATGTAGTAATAGCAAACACCAAACTCTAATCAATTCTGTAAATGAAATCCAACACTTTTGTAAATAAATTCAACTTTATTTAGTTTGGTTTAAGTTGTCATACTCCAATGACAACAAACATACACACAAAGAGATCTACCTGGACATTAATATGATGCATGCCAAGCTTCCTCTTAGCAGTTTCACGAACACCATGCAGCAAACACTTATGTAGTATAATCCTAACTTGAGTAATTAAATACATTTACACAATCATTACATACAAAAAGACACAAACTTTAATGCCATCCACTTATAACAAACTATCTAACAATGTGCTTGAATATCACCAAGTGTCTCTCCTCAACCGCCTTCCAAACTCAGTAGTTTTCGCAGTTAACTAATTAACCATTAAGAGATAAATCAATATTCTTAACACATCACAATCATCATAAAATACAAAATTTAGCAAAAATATCAGTACCAGTTATGAATACATTTTGAATTATAAATCATGCAACAAATCATTAGGGATTTTTAAATTAATAGAAATGCACGACTAATTGATGATACTAAAATTTTATGAGCCATTCTAACTTTATTTCATTATTGCAAACCTCATATCATCAGTTTCAAGAAATAAAAAAACAATAATAGAGAAATGGATCAGAAAAAGAAATGATAAATTAGATTACTAAGATTATTAACCAAGGAGTTTTTGAAATTTCTGATAAAACCTTAACATCACACATATATATAAATATAGCCTACCTGGTCACCTATTTTAAGAGGTATTACATCTCCAACAATGATGTCATATATCGAGACCTCTCTTCTTCCGCCTCTAGTTATCCGACTGAATTTACATATATATAAGACACCTTAGTGGAAAGTAAACAACTAAAGGTAGAATACATGCTCACTCATTAGCACACAAACCTCTATCTCTGCATTTTGTTTTTCTGCATTTAGATTCTAGAACTATAGGGGATTGTATATAATCACTTGTTGCTATTATCATTCACAGAAATAATATATATATATATATATATTGTTAGAATTAATGTCTTAGCAAGTATATACATTTTATATAACATAAGACTAAAAAACAAAAATATTGACTGCCTCACCAGTCATAAACATAACCAAAAGATAACCAGAAGAAGAGCAAAAGTAATGCTTCCTCCGTCATACCAGATTACCATCATTCTTCAAGACCCTATGCAATGAAAGTACTAAAGCCGTCAAACAAAACTTGAACAAAATAAAAGGCATCACATTTTCCTGACCAGTGACAGTAGTAAGTTAAGATATACCCTTACCCTAGAATTCACATTTGGGGTTAAAGAATGGCATATCAAAAGCACCAAAAAATACATTACAAAAGTTAAAATTTTTGATAGAAAACACACACATATATATAATTCAAAGCTTAATTAATCAATAATGATTAAATTACCTCTAGTTGAAGTATTGTTTAAAAATATTGCTTCGATGAGATGTTCAATATCTCCTTGTAAATTGTAGGTTGCCTGCAAAAACAAAAAGAAAGAAAATGAAGATCATGAACAAACCGATTCAATGAGGATTTAGGAATCCCAATAATCTTCTTTGCATTTTGATTGAATATTAAATCAAGTTATAACTGATAGTCTACTTGTATTCATGCGGTGGAACATATGAATGGTTGGGTGAAGCCAGTTGGTATATATTAATCAATTAATTGGGCTGGATTACTTAATTCATACAATAGGATGCATAACAATAACATAAGAACATTTATGATTGTCATAACCCATCCAGAAGCATTAACACCGTTAATTAACTAACATAAGCAAGAAGAAAATATCAATTTACAAATTTACTATTAAAATAACAAAATTATGCACTAATCATATTTACAAAAACATTTATGATTGTCATAAATTTGGAGCCTGGTTCTTTAACTTTACTTTTATATTATATATAGATAGATTATTACTCTTGCTTTGCTACTATAATTAAAATCCATCCCAATGAATAGTTCTCATTCCTAATGGCATCCCATTAATTTTATTTAATTTTTTTTTTTATTATTACTTTCTCATTTGTTCTTTGTTTCTTTTGTTTTTGATTTTTGATTTTATTGTACAAAATAAACATATATATTTCATATGGAAAATGCTAACTATAGCCCTAGGGGCTGTCATTAACGTGTATAAAAAAATTGTACCTTAAATATCAAAAGTCTATCCCCTGAAGTTTATGATAAAAAAAAAAGTACAACTATTTATGCATATTAACGACACCCCTTAGGGTTGTCATTAGCAAGACCCATTTCATATCATAAACTTTTTTGTGGTTGTTGTATTGTTCTTAAATATATATAAATTTGCTATGTCAAACTTTTTAGCAAACATATTCATGATACAATGGCTTTGGTTATGGTATTGCTCTTAAATACATATAAATTTGATATGACAAACTTTTTAGTAAACATATATATGATAGAGTGGTTTTGGTTTTGGTTTTTATTTTATTTTTTTTTTTTTTTTTGGTTGTTGCTTTTTTTGGTGAACTTTTTACTTGGTTATGAAACCGCATCAATAATAAACGCAACCGCGATAATTGAGGCCCGCAGTGCGGAGCTTAAACCCCCCTAGTTATTCAAAATTGTTATTGTACCGAATGGATTTCAACTTACCAATTATGTAACAAACTTTCAATTGCTTTCATATGAAGGAATTATTTTGAAACTAATTGATGTGTAACTAATTATTCATTTTTACTATATATCATTATTTATCTTGTCGAAGCTATCAATACTTGAACTAGAGTTGAAAACTTCACATTAGTGAGGCCAAGTAAACATCATTTTATATCCAGAGACAAATATTACCCATCGTTTACTCGCCCTTTGAAACTCAATCAACATTATTCAGTTTTTTTACATGTGTGATAAAATCTCTGCTCATGTACACATGTTGTAGGTTCATTCGGTCGGGTTTTAAAAACATTGTCAAACATTCTCTACCCATACTAGTTCCACCTCTGATTTCAACCATATTACATACATGGATATTGGAAGTTAGTACCTTAGCAAAAGAATAGGCTATGTGAATCGATGCTAACAATGTCAATTAGAATACTTAAAAATCGAAATTATGAATTATCTATACTACTATATAAAGATTATCCCCCCTCCTCTTACACAAAAGTTACATGCGAAAGTACGAAATTGCCCTTAATGAATTAATTAATTCTCATTCTTTTATCCACTAATTTAAACATCTCCACTTAAAATACATATAATACCTTTAATGAGATAATTTACAACATAGATCCTTCAACTCCTAAAATAACTACACTACCCTTTTTACATCAATTACCTTTACAATAATAACCACACTGCAGCCACCAACAACGCCGCCACCACCACTACCAACTACAGCCGCCATCACCACACCGCCGCCGCGCATTGCGCGGGTACCATGCTCGTATGATAATAATAAATAAAGAATTATGTTAAAAGTTGCAATGAAAAGTGATCAATATGTTATTCTAAATGTTACGCAAGTAATTAAAATAGAATGGATGCCTAAAGTTTAATATTATAGATGTGCTTTTATATTTAGAGGTAGGGCTATCAATACTCGACCCAATCTGAAACCTGACTTTAATTCGACCCGAAAAAACCGGGTTAGAGTTGTGAAATCTTAACCTGTCAACCCACTAACCTGATTTTTTCTGGGTTGGTTTCGGGTTAATCCTTTAGGTTAACAGGTCAACCCATCAACCCGATAATATTTTAAGTTTATATAATTTTTTTAATAGGTCGACCCACCAACCCGACAACCTACGACCCATTTGACCTGAAATCAACCTACCAACCCGTCAACCCGCCAACCCACAACCCATATGACCTATTTGACCTGAAATCTACCCGCTAACCCATTTGACCCGCCAACTCGATTATTTTCAGGTTGGTGGGTTGGGTTCGGATTGACAGGTTGTTGGTCAGGGTTGAAATTTTTGACCCGAAACTTTTAATGGGTCGGGTTAGGGTTAGAGATTTTCGACCCATCAACCCGAACCCGGACCCATTGACAGCCCTATTTAGAGAATGTCTAGCACAACATTTAACGTCTTAAGAACATATTGTAAGTTTGTAACTATCCAAAATCTAACATTATCATTCTTTTGTGCTACTCAATTAAGAAGCTCAAATCTAAATATACATTTTTTTTTTGAACGGAAGTGTTAATGGTTAGACATCTTGTTAGCTTAACACTCAAGTTGAGCCCAAATCCTAGTTTCCACCACTTGAAAGTGTATCCAGGTAACGCGCTCCCAATGGATCAAACTCAGATCCCGAAGCAATAACCTCCATACATTAAAGTTTTCCACTTCATCACAAACCAATTGAAATGAGGGACTATTGACATCTAAAGATACATATCTTAGATTTTATTAGGCTATGATTAATACTTTCTTTTTTTTTTGGAAAGATGTGAATTACTCGTGAATGTCGGGAGGTATAGCATACACTGTCTTAACCAGGTCCGCGCTAGAAAACCCTTCAACAAGTAAATCCCGATTTAAACCCTCGAGTAAGAAAACTCTATCTTGTCAAGGCTTGAACCAGAGATCTTGAAAAGTAGGACTCCCCTAGCCCGCTCTAAAAAAACCCAATGGCCAACCTATCTAAATGAGTAGGTAACTAATACAAATTGTTGTGCATAAACTCCCCAAAGGTATGGTTATCAAACTCTGCTTAAAGAAGAGGTAATAAAAAGACTTAAAGAACTGGTGTTTGTACTTTGAGTTTTCTTGGTGCCCGATGCTTTGTTGGATTACCTTATAATGATAATTGGTTTTGTTGGTCGCGAAAATAATAATATTAAGGAGAAATGATCTGTAATGCAAATTTGTTAAGAAAAAAATTTTTATTTTGCCCCTGAAGTTTATTAAATATACATATTAAATCCCTAGTATGTGAGAGGTACAGTATTCTAAAGTTGCGTAATGTTGCAGTACGGATGATATCCCATTATAATAATAATAATAATAATAATAATAATAAAAAGACCTTAGCAAGGACAAAACAGTAAATTAATTAAGAGTAAACCGATTATAAGCAATCATCGTGCTCCAATTAGGGTTTGGGGACAAAGCATAACTCAGACGATCTAACAAGAAATTGAAATGAAGCGACAGCGGAGGGAAGAGGATGTTTTTCCAAAGGGTTGTTAACCCCCCTCTGCCGCTTATGATTTTCTTGTTTTGTTCCCCATTCAACAACAACCCTTTCCATTATCTGTTACTCTTATTATTATATATATTATATATATATATAGGGAAAAGTGAATATATATGATGTATATATATATATAGAGGCTGGTTATTGTAAAACAAATATTCATATTCATATATACATACACATATACATATACATGTAAATGTAATGTAATGGTATAGAATGGAATGGATGGATGGATGGATGGATGGATGGATGGTGTTGTTTACGAGTACTCTCTTCAATCCACCATCACCAACCTCAATATTATAATAATAATAATTATTATTATTACTACTGTTGCTAACAACAGGGACTATTTGTGCATTTGACTCTAAACTATATATAGTATATGGGGCTGTGATGATATACATTAATATCTGTTGTTGATCGTCTGAGTTAAAATTGGGTAAAGTTTGAGATTTTACTGTATCTTGGCGGGGTAATTTATCATTGATTGCAGCCATGGCGGTTTTATCCACTTTGCACTGATTCTATTTTTACAGATCTGAACCCTTATTTCTTATTATTATGAGTAAAATGATTTTTAAGCTTTGATTATTTAGGGTAAATGTGGATCACATACTTTTTTGAATGTAACCATTAGTTTTGATCATAGTATTTATAGATATCTTTTCACACATTCGGTTTCGTTCTTTCTAACAAAGCTGACAAATGTTTAGGCAGTGTTGTGTCGGAGTTAATCAGCCAAAGATAAGATTAACCATCTCTTGGCGGTGTAATTTTCGGCTGTCGAGTGTAGAAATAAATTGGATTTTTCAATCTGTAATTGAATTCTACCATGAATGCAGCTGAGAGTTTGCATACTTTAACTCAATGAGAGATCATCGTTTGCTTTTTTGATTGTATTTGTGTATGGTGCATGTTTGTTGGCAAGGAAAATAAGGGTTGGTCTATTCTTTGAATTGAAACTCTTTTTCAGCAACTCGAGTCCCATGGAAATTTTGCTCTGTGTTTTTTGGTACTTTTGGGCTTAGTTGTTCAGCGACCCAAGTTCGTTGACGGGTCAGATGGAGTGGCTCCGTTCAGTTTCGACCCAGGTCTGAAGTAAGTTGGTTTCAGCTTGGTGGGTTTGGGTATGCTACTCTGTTGTTATATTGATTTCTAGACTCATGAGAATTTTGCTCGTGTCATTTGGGTCTGAGCTTTTAAGTTTGTATTTGGTTCTGTTTTTCATTTGTGTATCAAGTATGGGGTTGGGTTGGCCCGATGGGTATATACTTTGATTCCTTGAGCTCAAAGGTAATGTAGCTTTGGTTAAGTGGTAGTTTGTTCTATTTGCTTGTGCCTAGATTCATAATTTCCGGTGTTTTATTGCTTGTTAGTAGCTGTTGGCAAGTCATAGATGTTATCAAGTTAGTAGTTTAAAAAGGTGCCTTTCAAAACGAAAAGCTGATATTAAATAAAAGTTTTCAACAATACCATTTGGGTTCTATTCTGGGGGGGATTTGTGCAATAAAATAAGGCATGGTTGAGATAAGATGGGGATTACAAAGGGCTGGGTTGGGTTCCTGGAGTTATAAGGGGAAGCCTTTGTTAGAGGAAATGAAATGGTGTTATCATAGTGGGAGGTTACAGCACAGTTAGCTGACTTGGGATATGAGTCACATCTATAGTGACCCTGAACGTTAACTTGAAAAGCAAATGTGATTTTTGAAGAGGTTGTAAGCATTTGTTTACTAGTATCGAAGAAAATATGGATTGTTGTATGATACTAGTATCGAAGCACCCTTTGTTTACTTGTTATTTGAGTTATATGTATGGCAGTGCCCTTGAACTTCAACACGAGATGCTTACGTGGTTTGTGTGAATTGCTGTCAATGTAACCTGTCACATACAGATATTTTTCTCAGCTGGTTTTGGAAAGTACATTTCTTCTAACATCTGTTTTGAATCTGATCTGGAGCTTTAGAGTCCATACTTTCGATTCTTAATAAAGATCTTCTCGCGCAGTACTCCTTTTTTGATTGAAACTTAGATCAAGAGTCCTTTTCTATTACAGTCTGTCTTAATTATGCATATGCATGTGTCGGGTTAATCTATGCAGGTGACAAAGGTGGAACATATTTGGGTTTCTAATTTTCTATATGCAATAAAGTGGAAATGGAATGGTGCACCATTTTAAGGAAAAGGAGTATAAATGGTTGTGGTATAAGGGCTGCATTTTATTTTGACAAGGGATGTATGGTGGTTTATTATCCGTTGGATTATCTTCCATGTTAGTTTCCGTATCTGAATGTACCCAGAAATCCACACCAGGCGACTGCTATAGGAATATACCCAATGTATTAGTGTCTCAGTATTCTGATGATAGTAGCAAATGATGTAGAAGGCTTAAGAAGTAATGGCAATAACGGGGCAGTATACTGGGTTGTGATCCATCAAGAAGTTAAAGAGAAGTAGAACTTATGTTCCCACTTTCAGCAGGGTTTACAGTACAAAGAAGCTGCAGTTGAAGGCTTATGGACCGAATATTAGAAGGGGAATACTGGTTTCAGATATGGACAGCACTGGTACCATTATCGCAGAAATGTCATTAGTAGATATCTTAATCGTATATTTGTATGCCAGTACGTTGTGGATGGGTTTGTCTAAATTATGTATTGAATATTGTAAAGAATGTATTTGTTTTCTTTTACTGATTGTGGTCAGGTCTAAACACACCCCTCTTTCAGCTGAGGATGATTTTGTGATTTATAAACCAAGTATTCTAGGTGTCGTCTATAAATTAATTTGCAGTTATGATTCTACTGTTTGAACGTGAAGTTGCAATAGAATTCTTACTTGGAGATGTCTAGTTGCCAAAATATTAAATTGCTTCGTACTCGCAAGACAGCTTACGCCAGTTTATGATGGCTTGTGGTGGTTTCTTATGACAGTTTATGATGGCCTTTGGTGGTTTGTATTGTAGATGATCAGAGATGGTCGGAATGTGTGCTTGGCATTTTAAGTACCTTACAGGCTTACATGTATTATGTAGTTTACCTTATATTTATGATTTATGTCTATAAATATAGGCTACAAAAATATTTAGACTAATAAAAATAACTAAAAGATATTCATGTGTAACACGGTCATTAACCTAGCAAAATAATAAAGTATCATGAATATGTTGTAATGTAAGTGATACAACGAGTTATGTCATCCGGAAGACATAACGTTATTGTATTCGGTAATATGTAAAATTGATAACGATTTTTCAGAAATATTATACAGCCAGTTTTAATTTTCGTATGATATACAGATTAGCCTATATATGTTATACGATTGTTATTTTTATATAAAAATTGGAAATTCGAGCCGAATAAAGTATTAATTTACAAAGTTTTGAATTGAATATCTATAATACTATATAAACATTACAACACATTGTTAAAAGTTATACATATTCAATATTGAAATTACAACTTTACCCTTATTCTAACGAAATCTTAATTAACACTATCTTATATATTTAGTCAATTCTCACATCTTAAATCTTCTTCTATACTAGAGGAGAACTTTGGTTGACATAAAAAAAGCTTATGTGTTAGTCTCTTAAGGTGTCCAACAAGGCTTTTCTTATTTCAGCATGACATCATTGTATTTTTATACAGTATTTAAACATAAAAGACACTTTAAAAACATTAAGGAACACAAAAATTATATATGGGGTGAGAGAGGCTCGAACTCAGGATAACTCAAATATATATAGCTATGAGACCTACGTGCTAGCCAACTGCGCCACCATCCCCTTTATGTTCAATCTTATTATCATATTTTAGAGAACTTCAGAAGAGCACCATTTGATGTGATGCAACTCTTGGATGAACAATATTTGACTTTTAATACGTATACTGCTGTGAATCCATCAAAAGTATCTTCTGAAGGAAAGTATCCCTCTGTTTCTGCCCGAAAATGAGGTTTATTTTGTTAGGAAATTAAGAGACCATTGATGTCATGAAACTCTTGGATGATTTTGGTTGTGGTCATTCTCTCTTTGGGAGATTCCAAGGAGCATGCCAACCCAATTCTTGCCAATAAAATCATGCATTCTTCCAACCTATCCCACTTTCTGGCTTCATCCTCATGGTTGATATTTGCACCTTCCATTTCTTCCTCAATGGTAGACAATAGTGTCGGTTCGATTATCTCCATTAGACGATCGGGTAAAGCCATCGTCACATAGCCATGGAGGTTCAATCCTTCTAGGAAAATGCGGTCTGCTGTTGGTCTCTTTCCTGTTATCATCTCTAATAACATTATCCCAAAGCTGTAGATATCCCCTTCT
>JAOEHQ010048402.1:0-10231 GCA_025447715.1 Asclepias incarnata
TTAAAATACCTATAATACCCTTAATGAAATAATTTACAACATAGATCTCTCAACTCCTAAAATAACTACATTACCCCTTTTACATCAATTACCTTTACAATAATAACCACACCTCCGCCACCACCAACGCCGCCACCACCACTACCAACTACCGCCGCCACCACCACACCGCCGTCGCATTGCGCGGGTACCATGCTAGTTTTTTTTAAAAGAACTTGTAGTTAAGGAGCGACCGCTATTTACGTGTAAAATAGCCAAGATTGAAATACAACAAACTAAAGCGACAACGCTAAAATACATCTATAATACATTATAAAATATTATTATAATTTGATGTTTTAAATTTGAATTTTTAAATACATGCATTTAAATATAACATATATTTAAAATATTATTATAAATTAAAAATTCAACATACAAACAAATGTAAAAAGAATTCAAATAAATTATCAACTTTATAGCATAATATTACTATAATTTTTTCTCTTTTACACAACTATCACGGGTGCCAGCCGCCATCAATCCCAACTTTTCAGTCGGTCCTTGCTAGATAACTTGAAACACAATGCATTACACGAACACAATTCTATTTTCATTAATGAGCCAAGCTAGTAAAGTTTACAGTAAAAGTGAACGTGGTTTTAACTGTAGTAAAAGTTAAAAAAGTTTTCAGACATTTAGCTAATGTTTTACGTTAATTTTATAACTTCTTGTCATAAACTTGTAATTACATATTTAGTCTGCGAATGTTGTTTCTAATTATTTTTGTTATAAGTATACGCTTAGTTTTTTTTTTTTTTGAATGGCGATTTTATTTGAAGTTTAACAAGGAGCTAGAAAGAAAATTACAAACCAGAAAGACTAGGATTTTGCATCCAAGTTACCCAGTTGACTTTAGTTTTGCACCGACTAGAAAACCAAGTAAATGATAAACGAACAATATCATCAAATAAAACCAAGTAAATGATACACTTAGTTGATTTAGTGCTAATCTCCTACGTTCAATGAGAATCTTAAGACTTTAAAGAACTCTTTACTTTTGGGTACTTTTAGTGTTGGAAATAAGATAAGTAGGTTTAGAACGTAATCCGTAGCATTCAAGTTAAATAAAAATTTTCGAGTATATACATACCATGTAAAATAAAGATAATTCAAAATTATGTGCTAAACATAATGATGTATACGCAGTTAATGATATATGGTACCGCAATGCATATTTTAAATATTTTTTTTGTTAAGATTTAAAATAGATGTTATGTACAGTTTGTTTTAATATTACCTAATCCTTGTATAGATTCTTTAAACACCTGTATTACAAACTATATTATTAAGGCATATTCAACGAACATAGAAATCGATCACATAAATCAAAATACATAGATTGCATAAATATATTTTTAGAACACACAACTATTAAATTAGCGGAACTAAATTTCAATGTGTGTAATAAACCCATCAAGTAGTGATCCAAATAAATATAACAAAGATATAAACTTGTATCCAAATAAATCTACGGATAAAAAGAAGAATGAAAAGCCAATAATATTCAATAGTCATCCAACCTAATTTATAACCATGATTTACGATAAAAGAAAAAAGATATCCAATTATACAAAAAAGAACAATACTTACTAAACCAATTTGAATAAAAAAATTTCCAATGTTTCGTCAAAATTGTTTGAGATCTTTGAAAAACTTGAAAAACTTAAAAATTGAGTGAAGTTTGTGATTCAAATTGAAAAGTTGGGACAATTTTTAAGAATGACATGAAGTTTTCATATGAATGTTAAAGTAATTAATTTCTTTCAATTTATGGTTTTTAGTTCATAAAATCTATTAATTAATATAGAGATTAATGAAAATATTTAAATATTAGGACTAAAAATAGATTTGACTGAAACTTAAGTTGACTATGACATCATCATTTTAATCTAAAGGTTAAAATTCATGCTTGAAATCCATCAAAAGGCCTTTACTTATACAAAAATAAATTTAAGAGGCTCATATATATTAGGTTTTTTAAATGTGTGACTTACTCGCAAGTGTCGGGAGGCCTAGCATTCGTTGTCTTAACAAGGTCTGGAAGGGAAAACTTACTCAGACTCGAACCCGAAATCTAGAAGGGAGAACTCACTTGACCCATCAAAGGTGGAAATTAATTACCCGTGGTCACCCGAAATATGCCTAGAAAAGGATTTGAACCTGAGACCTCTTGCGAGGAACAAACATCCTTGTCACTAGACCATTTGGTGGTGATTATATATATATATATATATATACACACTGAGGCTAGTTATTGTAAAACAAGTATTAAAGTAAAACAAATAGGATAATATTTTGACCATTGGATTATGATAAAATTGATGCACGAAGATCCATAAATTACAAGTATGTACACTGATGCACGAAGATTTTCATGACGTACAGTGATTTTCAGTTAAGAAAAAATGATTGTTTTATTTGTTTTACTTTAATACTTGTTTTATTTATACCAGAACCTATATCTATACTTCTATATCTATACTATTATATAATAATTCCATACCCCCTTGTTGAAAAGTTATAAAATTGAGATATGGAAAATACCTATATTACCCCGACTTATCTATTTATACGATATATCTCTTATTTCTTAAAATATTTACACTACCCTTTTTACATCAATTATCTTTACATCACTTACCTATACCACTCGACGCCGCCACCATCACCACTGCCACCGCCACCGCCACCACCATTAGTAGCCGTCGCCACCACACCCTCGTTTTTACCGCCGCATTACGCGAGTACCCATCTAGTCTAGTATATACTCTCAAGTCTCAATCTCTAATTAGGATTGGCTACAGATTTGATATTTTGGCAGAGAAAGGGATTGGGGATTATGGGCCTTGGATATGGTATGGTTGTCGGATGGTGGAGCTTCATCCACGAACGTGCAACTATCCCTTGAATATACTCCTCGAGATTCTGAAACCACCCTAACTTCTTTCATCAATTTGCGCTTTGTCACATGGACCATAAATGAATATCTTTCTTATGGTATTAAAATTTTTAAAAATAGTAAGATATTGTGTTGTTTGAAATTAGAATCACCTTTTTTGTATTTATTGTATTATTATGATATAATTGATATTTATAATTATAAAGTCCTGTCATTACTTGTGAAGTTTTTGTTAAATTAGAAATGAGTATTGATGTACATCTATAAATATACCTACAAATATTTCTATACGTACATGTTATCCATTCAATATACTTAAAACAAGCCAACGAGTTTATGGCGAAGTGGTTGAGGTGACACCCAATGTCCTTAGTGACTTAGGTTCGATCCCTATCCTCTATATTTGTTTCACGGCATGGAGAGTCCCCAATAATGGAAGACCGTGGCCTTTGTGGTCTCCGGTTCAATCTCAAGGGGCAACCAAGTTTTACCTTCAGTGGGCCTTCGGATGGGTCGGTTTTCTCCAGAAAATGGAGTTAAGATGGGGCGCTTAAAGGTTCCGTATGGTTAGGTTAGACCAGCTAGCGGTGACCTTTTACCATTAGGTCACCCCGTACCGGTACCTAGGCATTTCTTGGTTAGTTGGTCGTTCAAAAAAATATACTTAAAATAAAAAAGAAAGGTTATATGCTCCTAATATTTTCGCATACTTCATCTTCTAACAATCAGAGGCGTTAACATGTATCCCCTCATTTCTCTCATTTAATCTTATATTTTCATATGCATCGTCATCATATGTGTAGAAGAATTTGTAGAAACAAAATATATAAAGAAAAATAATTTCTTTTAAAAAAATGACAGTATGGCACATTTACTCGTACTCTTATATGAGGTACATGTGTGAGTACAAGGATTAATAAGACTATTTGTGAGAGGAACAACGTTTTTCATTAAAAATATGATGCTGAGATAGTGGATGATTTTTTTTCTTTCTAATAAGTAAAATCAAACAGTTTTATCTTGTCTCTATTTTAATTTGTCTAACCACTTGTAGGTTCAAATCATGTAGGAAATAAATATAAAGATTATTATGTGACGTGTAAAAGTTTCTCTTCCAAGAACGCAAGCAAAGTTAGATTAATGTTATTTTTGAAACGGGTCTTGCTAAATATAGCTCTAGGAGTTATAGTTAAGGTGCATAAAATAATTGTACATTTACCATAAAATTCAGGGGTGGACTTTTGATATAAAAGATATTTTTTTTATGTACTTTAACTACAACCCTTAGGGTTGTATAATTGTATTTAACATTTTTCCTTTTAAATTTATGTATGCATTAAGACACACTCACTTGTGTCTTTATGTATATTTTTGATTAACTAACACTTAATCTGACTTGCATTAGAAAGACTCATTAAACCATCTATTTGAATTAAATCTTGGCCTTATTATGTTATCTTACCTTTGAGTTTAGTATGAATTGGTTTGAATTGTATCAAAGAAAAATGGGTGAAATGGTATGGTCATATGGTGTATGAATATTTTCCGCTAATAAAAGACCCAACTACCCAAGTAACATTGAGTTTTCATACCAAAAAGGCTTTAATTGCAAAATGAGTCTTAACTCTTTAGAACACGATAGGAGATGGTTTGGGCCTAGTAAATTAAAAGTTTTTAAATCTGGGCCATGGTGGAGCTGAGCCCAACAACTGAGTCTAAATCCCTATTATAGTTTGATACTTTGATAGTTTGATACATTGATGCACTCATGCAACCTTTGTCTAGATTTAATATCTTACTAAAATGGTAGTGGTCAATGATTTTCTAAAAACATTTAAATTCTAAATGTAAATAAATTTTAAAATAAAATTCATGGTGTCGGTCGTCGGCTTTGATTTATCTAACTCACCGACATATTTAAATTGTGTTTTTTATTTGTTGATGATATATCCACATATGAAAGTAATTGTTGACGAAAATAATTTTCATTTGATACAGAGGTTAGTAACTTAATATAGTAAATTTCTAAAAAATTCAAATTTTAATACTCTAGCTCAAATGTTTTATAATGTAATATAGATTATAGACAAATTTCTTTTTTTTATTCTTTAAATTCAATTATTAACACACTACTGTGAATGATATTTACACAATTTTCTCAAAATGGACTTGATTTCCTGACCTTTTAATTGGCGAGTTACCTCAATACCACTATACGACTACATTTACATATCAATATGAGACCCAAATACTCTAATCTATATCTCGTGTATGATAGATGGCATTCGTTAGATGTTAGTAGGGATCATCGGAGTGTCACAAAAAGTCGCTAAATACTTGAATTACACCAAAAAAAAAATAAAAAAAAAATAAAATAAAACATGAAATGAAAAGGTAACAAAGAATTGTTGCACATCAAATGTTTAGTTTCTGCAATACTACTACCAAAAAATAGCAATAAACAATCCGCGAGTTTAGTTCAGTAAAACACATCATTTCACATGTCGAAATTCGAAACATATTTTAGTTACAACTTACGAAAATGCTATTAACTTTCAGTTAGTTACCATTACTTTTAGAGTCATAATTCATATCCATTTTGTCTTAAAAGTAGTACAATATATATAAACTTGGATTGGATAGTGTCATTTTTCTGCGCGTGACAAAATGTGCGGCGGAGGAAGTTAAATCCGTCAATGTATCTGCATCAGATATTGCAAGTACATGAGTATAATCACAATACCCATCAACTCCCTAAACAAAAAGGCGCGCTAGAAGTTTACTATACATTTTGCTCTTGCGAACTCTAAAAGAAGTTGATAGCTGCGTTGCAGCATATCACCAATGTGTATCTATGACCAAGTAGATCAGTGCCAAACACGACGTATCTGCATTTAGCATGCTCAATTTTGATATTCTGGAAGCACCAACACTCGTGAAGATATCTATTAACCATATGTCATACATACGAACATCATGGTTGCCAGTATTAATCTACCGGCAACCATGATTAAGTATATATTTTTCCATTGCTATTTTTGTAAACTCTTCCATATTTGTAAAATTCTTCTCAGGTGTTTCGTCCTAGTGAAAAGGTTTTTTGGTTTTACACCAAGTCACAAGGAAGAGTTACAAATCACTAGAGATTCGTAAGGGTGTGACGTTTTGCTTGGTTATAATCTCACAAGCTAGGGTGCTTATAATTCTAACACTAAATATGACGATGGTGACTATGATGGAATTTTTTTTTGGATAAATGGGGTCTTTCCCAAACATATTTGTAGAACAAGATGGTCACCAAAAATTTTGCTAAACACATATGTCCGGGTTTCTCAAAAATGGACTACGCCAACACCCTAAGTGTGTGTTTCCCAACCACGATGTATGTTCAATAGAGAATCCTACATATAATTTAAAATCCGGCATTCTCAAACCCGGATTTCCACGTGGTGAGCATCCATTGGTTTTTATGGACAGTAGGCAGGTTGTAATTAAAGGCTAATAAGTCCGTGGTCTAGAAACCCAGTCTTCAACAACAATCGCAGGTGGTCGTGCATCGAGCTAACGAGATATATTTAAAAGATGTAGGCATAATCCGGGTTTGGGAAACCCCGACATACGTGTTTTACAAAAATTTTTCTTTACTATGTTTGGGAAAGCCCCCATTTTTGAAAAAAGAACTCGACTATGTTTGGAATTGTTTTCACTTGTAACAAAGATGAAATAGACGGATGAACATTTGTAAGTAGATAAACAGAATTTGACATATTATCAAAATGGCATGGTGGAGTAGTGGACCACCTACTATGTTTGGGTGGGTTCCATGTTAGTTGTTGAAGATGCACTTTAACAAAAAGGAATGGTTCAATAAGACTTGAGTACATTGAAATTGAAATTGAAATATTCTTCATTTCAGATTTTCACCTACCCCCACCTAACTAATGGATTAGTTTGTTTTTTTCTTTTTTTTCTTTTTTGGGTTTTTGTTAATGACAGCCCGTCATTAAAGTGCATAAAATATTTGTACTTTTATTATAAAATTTAGGAGGTGAGCTTTTGATATGGAAGATACAAGTTTTTTATGCAGGTTATTGACAACCCTGAGGGCTGTCATTAGAAAAATCTTTTTTTTTTTAATTGAGAGAAAACAAGTTATTATGGCCTTATGGGAGATGCATAGATACAAATTAGGTTAAACAAGTTGACTAATGTAAACACGAGTGCTCATGATCGCAATATTGTTAGTTTTTTTTTTTTTTTTTTTTTGTGTTTTCGTGAACGACATCGCAATATTGTTAGTAGATAGATATATGTATTTGTATGTATTAGTGTCTAGATACATTCTTATAACTAACATAAATTAACAAACCCTAGCGGATCCTAACCCTTATAATCGAGTTGGACCATACTAACTAAACCCTGATCCATCCTCTAATACACAAAGAAAATACATGATGTTGGCTTGTATGACATAAATCGCAATACTCTATGCTGGATTAATGTTTTTCTAACCTTGTTAGGGCAGTTCCTATCCACTCGTCGTGAGTGGTCATCATAGGAGGATATGCAAGACACCATTGGCAGGGGGTACTTCACATGTGGTCGTCGTCTCATGCCGTCCAAAATATGAAAGCAAAAGACGAGCAAAGGTGGGCCCAAAGCAATAGGTATGTGTTTAATTATTTTTTTATTGGGGATGAGATGACGAAGGGGTATGATAGGAAGGGGTAGTTCTTGAGTGTGTTTTGAAAGAGAAAAACTGATGTGGCAATAGATGGTCGTATACTTGATTACTTGTGTTCAGTATTTTGAATCGATGTGAGTGGTGCCACGGTGGTGCATGGTTGTTAGTGATAGTTGGAATGGAATTTACGAAGACCAAGGTATGACTCCGGCAAATGGCAGGATATAGCGTCAGAAATTGCACCCCTAAAAACCCCACAGACCACAGCTATTGAGCCACTCCCCACCTATTTATCATCACTTCCCAAGGACACTTATCAATCTTGCTATTATTGCCTCTTTCACCTTTTCCTTTTAACTCTTCTTCTCGAAATATTCTCTACTCCAATATACCATTTTATTCTTATCGATAATATAACTTCTTGATCATTCGTCAATCTGTATCCCCAAAGAAAACCATATTCCACTAGCATTGTTTCTTGTGTTATTTTAACATCTAATATTGTTCTATATTGTATCATGTATATGAAGCTTTTTATGTGAACAACGTGTAGAAAAAGTTAAGTTAAATACTCGTATATATAAAACTATTTATAACGTAGTACCACTTCACTTAAAAAAATTTAGCAAACCAATAATCACCCCATTCTATTTCAAATTTTCATTAAAAAAAATAGAAGGTTTAAAAAATGTATAACCTTCATTGTTTTCATTAAAGTACACTTACATGTAATTCTTTTAACTCAAATGTATGTAGTCTGACCACGATTGTACGTTTAGTATGTATCTAGATAGTAACCGCTAGGCCACCTTGAAAATCGTTCCGTATATGTTTAATGATTAAATATAAAGTTATTATAAATATGCTCGTATAAGGGGGTTGGCAGTGGAACATCACACTGCAATCCATACCACACTTTCTAGCCAATCTCCTTATGCCACCTCATTCTCTTACTTTTTCATACCACACTCCCTTATTTCATTGGCAATGACATACCATACTGCAATCCATACCACACTCTAATTTCTTTTTCTTTTTTTTTTAAAAACTAAAATTACATTAAAATTAAAAACATTACATAAAATATTACTAAAAAACATAAAAAAAATTACATGATACTTCTAAAAACATATTAAAAAAAAACATAGAAATACTAAAAAAACATAAAAAACAATAAAAATAAACTACTCTTTCATCTTGATATGTAAGTTTGAGGGACCAAACTTGATATATAACAAAATGCATAAAAAGACAAAATGATGAAAACCCCAACACATCTTCTTCCCCATATTTGATCTGCAACTCAAAAAAAAAAAAAAACTTGACCGGCTTGTATTTTAAAAAAAATAAAAAAATAACCGTTGAGGACCTCAACAGTCTAATCAAACGGTTGACTCTTTCTTCATATCGCGCTGTATGCCATATCGCACCTTCGATACCACGCCCCATACCGCTACCTCGTCGGCGGTGTTCAACCGCGGTATGGGGTGATACCGTGCCCCATCTCGCGCCCATTGCCAACCCCCTAATACCACCCACCACCGAAGATCATCCATGGTTATCAAGCCGATGTTGCAAGGCCCAATCGTGGAAATTTTGAAATTTAGTATTTTTGTTTTTTGATTTCAGAAACCCTAAATTGTTAGTCAAAAAGTGTTCACGACCATGGTTGTCATGCATCGTATTTACTACCATGCTAGTTAAATGTCATTTGTTTCATTAATGTTAAAACAAATTATTTTACTCTTACTTTTAAATTACCATGAATGCATATAATTAAACCCAGAACTTTTGAATATACCTAGATACCCCCTCCACCCATCCTCACAAATGTGAGAAGGGAGTCTTGAATCCGGATAACTGATCTCAATGTATTAAGACCTTATCAATGATCCACTAACCCTATTGACAAATCAGTGTAACACAACTCAATAATTCTTACTTAGAAAATATTAATTAGCAATGATTGGCTATAAAATGGCCTATATTTGCTTTTACTTCTATCAAGTAGAATCCTATGGACAATTAATATGAAAAACAAACGAAATCTTGCAAAATAACACTTCTAATTCACTTAAAATCTTTCAAAATTCATAACTTTTTGCATGTATGAAAAGAGTCATCACATACTATACATTTTAAAGAAACTTTTAGTGTGTTTTCGAGTTTGTTTTTTAAAAGAAAGGAAAAGAACGGAAGTGAAGTCTTATTCTTTTCAAATCATCCCAATTATGGGCAAAAAAATTTGTAGAATAAAATCAACTAAATTATCCTTTTATTTCCCATCTTTTTATCCTTAAAATAAACTCAAGAAGACAACTTGTTTTGTAATCCTTTTGTATTCTTTTCCTTTTTTTCTTTAAAAAAACTCAAGAACATAATATCAAAGTCATCTAATTTTACATAATCTAATATTTATTGAAACAAGTACTTCTCATGAAAAATGAATCTAATATTTATCAAAAAAAGTACTTCTCATAAAAAATGACTAGACGCATGCCCGCGCGATGGCAATGATGGTAGCGGCGACGGTGTAGTGGAGGCGGTGGTGGCTGCGGCGGTGGCGATGGTGGTGGTGTGGTTATTAATGTAAAAGGGGTAGTGTA
>JAOEHQ010048403.1:0-10229 GCA_025447715.1 Asclepias incarnata
ATGAAGTATGCACCCATTTGGCCATATTCCATAAATCCTTAAATTATGCTCTTAAATTGTAAAAGCAAATTTTATAATTTGTATAAATTACTACTAGAAGCATACCAACGCAGTGGATAAGTTTTCAAAATATTTTAAGTTCCGATATATATTAAATTTAAAAATAAAATTTGTAGCTCTCAATTGTTACATGTAATTAGGGGTGAACAAAAACTGAACCGAAAAACCAAAAACTGAAAAAAACCGAGAAAACCGAACCGTCAAAACCGAAAACCAAACAAAACCGATTGGTTTGGTTTTCGTTTTCTAAAAACCGAACGGATCAGTTCGGGTTTCGGTTTCATAGCAAAAAAACGACCCAAAAACCGAACCGAACCAAATATATTTTAATTTATTTATATTTATATCTATTACTTATGGTTAATAAATATGTTAATATATTTAAAGTTTTTGTATTTTTAGTGTACAATTCAAAATTAATTGTATGTTTTAGATAAAAATGCACAACAAAATCAATTCGGTTTAAAAAAAATCATACAAGTTTTAACATCTAAAAGATATAATTAGTTAATAAAAAGCATTCGTATATTTCTTTATCATATTTTTTCCTTAACAATTGAATGTTAAATCTATAAAAAAAAACGAAACCCAAAACGAAAACCGACCCAAACCGAACCGGAAAACCAACAAACCAAAACCGAATCCAATGGTTTTAGTTTTCTAAAAACTGAACAGATCAGTTCGGGTTTTAATTTTGAACCAAAATCGACTCATGCTCAGCCCTACATGTAACAATAGGTGGCCGACACCGGTTTGACTTGGATTATCAAACACACGTAAACATAAAAATTACATTATTACTTGTTAGACATATTTAAACATGAAAATGATTATTTTCTGGTATGGACAAAATTCCTTAATCTTAAATTTCAAAAATTAAGACTTATATCATCTTCTTAGTATAGATTAAACAGGATTGAAGATACATATGGGTCAAAATCATTAACGTCATGTATGAATTAAGTGAAGTTATTAGTTGTACATGTTTGCATGAGTTTTACCTTGATGGCTTAATTTAACTAAAAGAAAAAAAAAACCAAACACCTCTTAATTGAAATTTTTATGCCTTCCGTTTGTACACACAAAGGGACAGACAGTTTCAAGAGAAATTAGAGGGGGAAAGCAAGGGGGGGCATGGATATGCAAGCAGACTTCGATCGTCTTCTCCTTTTCGAGCACGCCCGTCGTGCCGCTGAAGTCACCTACGCCAAAAACCCTCTCGACGCCGAAGTTAGCCTTTTCCACCTCTCTGTTTTCTATATCTATATCTTTACATTACATACATTATATATCTCTATATCTAATTCATTCATTCATTCTACAAAATAATAATTATATATTATTTTATTATTTCCATTAATTGACATTAGAACCTAACGAACTGGGGAGGTGCTTTGCTTGAATTATCCACATTTCAAAATCTCCATGAATCTAAAGCTATGATCAAAGGTATTATTATATTAAGCCTTATTCAATTTATTGGTTTTTTCCGATTTTTATTATGACCTAATTTGGTTTATTTACTATAGATGCGATATCCAAATTGGATGAAGCATTATCAATTCAGCCAAATAAACATGAGGCTTTGTGGTGTATGGGTAATGCTCAAACTTCTTATGCCTTTATGACTCCTGATAAAGATGAAGCTAAAGGTTATTTCGATTCCGCTTATAATTTCTTTCAGAAGGCCGTTGATGAGGCAAGTTTTACTTTCCTTCTTTTTAATATATTTTTTTTAATGATTGATTGTGATTTTGGCTTAGTTTATGTATGTTTGGTGTAAGTAACTATCATGCCGATTGCAGGATCCGGGGAATGAACTTTATCACAAATCATTTGAAGTGGCTGCAAAGGTATGTTGATTGTTGCTTTTTGATATCTGTTCACATTATATGACGGGTTATTTGATTGCATTGAAGAGTGATGATAAATTTATAATGCTTATTGCAAAACTAGAAAAATTGATGTGTCGTATAAACCTCATAGTGTATATATAAGTGAGCTTGCATATGAATCATCTTGTCTTGGAATAAACATGCTTAGGGACAAATAACGTAGTTACCTCATATTTATACTTTTATCTATGTGGCTACATTCGTTTATAGAGCTATCGTGTACCGTGAATGTATGTTGACTATGAGAATTAACAGCATGATAGAAGTCACAGAACATATGGTGGATTTATGTACCCTGTAGATGCTTGAGGATTTGAGTAGGCATGATGGAACTGATTTGAGAGGTAACCGTCTAACCGAGGCGTCAATGTAGACTTACCAAAGTCAACAGTTGATAGTCTAAGCAATTCAAGTATATTGCTGTAAGATGTCAACAATACACGACCCTTCTCTATGCTACTCGTTTACCCTATCAAGATTTCTAATAAACATGATTCACAATCTATTTTGTATTTTGGAGAAAACAAGTCTCAACCTGATGGAAGCACTGTCTAAGTTGCTTACACTAGGATCAAATATCAGATAATATGTAGGGGAAGAACATTCCGTTCATATACTATAACGGGCAGATAGAGCTCATACTTTTAATATAACCTTTATGGAGGTTGGATTAATATACATTCAGTACACAAATCAAGTATAATATATAATTTTTTTTTAAGAACCTATCAAGTTGCACTCAAAGATCATATTAGATTGGACTATGAACTTGTAAGGGACTTAGGGCTACAAATATAAATTCTGTCATGAGGACTATATTGGAAATAAGAATTGTTTATATGCTATAAGATCAGGAGACAATACATTGGTTAGTTAATGAAAATTTTCTGCTGTGGCAATTATGGTTGCTTTATATATAAATTTGTCAGTGAAAAAAAAATATATTATACTTGTCTCAGTTTCAAAGCAGCTATTGAGCAGATGAAAAAATGTTATTTCAGGCTCCTGAATTCCACTCAGAGCTCGTTAAACAGAATTTGAACCAACAAGCCATGGCCTCAGGGGTTGGAGCTGGGTCATCAACATCTTCCAATGCCAGGGTATTTTCTCTTCCCATTATTATGATGGTGAACTATGTGAGTAATTTCTAAAGTGCTAATGAGTGTTAACGAGATAAAATTTGCCATCCTACTATCAAAGGCCCTTTCTGTGTTCGTTGTTCAAAAGAGAATGTCGTTCTACTCGATGAACATATTTGTATTGTTATTAAGTTATCAAATTGTTTGCATTCATTGTAGGGTCCGATACCACAGAATAACAGTGATCTGAAGTATGATATATGTGGATGGGTTATTCTTTCTGTGGCTTTTGTGGTGTGGGTCGGATTTGCAAAAGCTAATGTACCTCCACCTTCACCTCCACAATGATACAACACATTGTTTGGCCATGTCTGCTGGTTTGGATTCGATATTTGATTATTGTGCACATGTTTGCACCGGTGAGAAATAGGGACTTCTATCTGATTTTGAGTTTTGACCTGGGTAATGCAAGATCACAACAATTTGACCCGATTAGAATATGGTGATCAAACATTTTCTCATGTAAGTCAACCAAGTCCATTTGGCATAAATCTCGCAACATGTGTTTTTCTGTATACCCCCTTATTTACTTTGCTTTTTAGTAGGGCTTTTGCTAGATTATCTTACGGATTAGAGCATATTGTATTTAAACAATATCACCCTCTTATTGGTACATAAGTATCACACAAAACTCACTTTTTTGCTTTGACTAAAAGATTTTTAGGGAACTAGATGATGATGTTGTTAAGATAAAAGAAAAGTGAATTAGAGAAATAACAAAATACTTTTAAGTTGGCCAACAAAGAGTATTGAGGTTTGATGTTTAAAGGCGATTCTGCAACTCAAGATTATATTATAATTCAAAATATTAATGAACAAACTACAAACTTTATACAACAGAATTATGTATGCAAAAAATTCTGTAAAAATGATATATTTGACAGACTTGTATACCATCAAATAAATCGCTTCGTTGTTGAATAATAGTGAATAAACCGTTTAGTAATAATCTTGGCCAGGTGCTTATCTTATGAAAACCTAATTAGATGCATTGATTACATTCAAATATAAATAAATCAAGTATTAATTGTGCACGCCTTGTTAAGTAAACGATATCACCAACATATAATAATTTGCACTTTTTAATTCTATATTACCGAGATGTTAAAACAAATACACATTAAAGTTTTAACAAAGTAATTTTTTAGTTAGTTTTTTAACAATGACATGTGATAATTGCACGCCTTGGAGTTGTTTTTAGGAGGCTTATTAAACCATCTCCAATGTTAACACCAGAACATTAAAAAATTTAGTGTTTTGGTGTAACATTCCAATTCCAACCAAGTCACTATCTTTAGTGTAATTTATAGTGTAAGTGTGTAACACCAAAAACTTGGAGATTTTATACTAAATTTGATGTTACACTAAACTTTACATTATAACTTGTAACTTTCATTTTAACTCTTTACTTTCTTTAAATGTTTATATATATATATATATATATTTTTCTCACGTTGCTTAGAATGATATAAATTGAATGGGCTTAAATGTAAATTGCTTACAATATCTCCTTCCGAGGCTCCGCTTAGTAAAGAGAAAGTGAAATGAAATAGATTATTCGAAATTGGAAGGAAGCTTCAACCTGTGAAGTAACTTTTAAGTAGAGATAAAAACAACCGGATTTTAAAATTTTCTTACCCCAACATAAAAATAAAAAATAAAAATATAAAATATAAAAAATCAAAGATAAAGAAGCTCATTTTGAGCTTAGTAAGCACTAATATAACATTTATGGGAACAATATGACAATTCTGAAAATTAGTAACCTTGTATTATCCATTCTATGTTGTTAAATTATTTGTCATTATAGTGATATTAATTTATTACTTTTTAATGTTATTTATCATTGTAATGTTATTAGTTTTTAGTTTCATAGATAATAGAAACAAACAGGTTTAAATATCATTTAGTTATCGTTTAAGGGTAAGATCTAAAAATTAAAAATAAGTTGAAACGTGTTGTATATATAGGCATACACCACTAAAATAATAAATTTGACTGTTTTATCCATCTAAATCTAATATCCATTTACTTCTAACTTTTTTTTTTTTTAAAAGATAAGGGCAAAAATAAAAAATGTGTAAAAAGTTAGTCCTATGGTGTATGCTAAAATCCGATGGTATATAAGTTTGAAGTAGGAGTATATGCTTTTTTAGTCAGTCTTATGGTGTATGCTTTTTTTTACAAAGAAATTTGGTTTTACGTTAAACGAGATGCCATAAGAAGAAGATATATGGTTATTTGTCCTGATACTAATACTAATAATAACGATCAAAACTTGTCGCCTCTCAGCAGCAGCAGCACGTAAACTTTTTAGTCCATGGCGCTGCAAATGAGCAGCAGCTGCTCCTCCACCGCAACATCGCTATCATTCCGGCCGTCAGTAACTCCTTTTATCTCCAACAACAACGTGTCTTTCCAGCCATCACTAAAACCTGGTCGTTTCAGAGCACTAGTAGTAGTTGCTGTTATTAAGAAAAGCCCTAAACGTCTTAAATACGCTTCCCCTCGTCTTCCCAAGGTAACCTTTTTTTCACCCTTTTCAACGACTAGTTTATCTTTCAAAATGTATCAATCATGTGTCTCGGAGAAAAGTAAATCTTTTTACAGCTATAGAAAGTGTAGGAACAGTTTTGGATGCTTATTTTTAACATATTGATGTAAAAATTAAGGTGTAAAAAAAAATTTAGAAGCTTTTGTTATACTTTCTTTCTATCAAAAAGGTACTTTTTCCTCATAGTGTATACCTTCTTTTACACTGTAATTACCATATAAGTTGATATCGGTGCCACATCACCGGTTTATTGACAAATTATATGAGTTTAGATACATACAATAGTAATGAATTCAAAATTTTGGTATGTATAATTGATGGTTTGGAAGTTGGATACACATAATAACAAAATGCGACAAGTTTGATAAGTTTTGATGTATTAAACCTTAATTTGTTTCATGTTAATTGCAACTTTAAAGGAATGTTGACCAAATAATGGTGTGTGTGTTACGGATCGAAACCATTGCAAGGCATGGGACTTGTCCCACATTGGTTGTATGGGAAATCAATGTGGGGTTTATATACCAAATGGGCTCTCTCACCCATCAGACTAGTCTTTTTGGTTGTGTGTGTCAATTAGTTTGTTAACATAAATAACCAATTTTATATGATTTGTCGGTCGATAACTTAGGTTGGGTATGGATACTTGTTTGATTTGGCCATATGAAACCTTAAAGGACTTAGGGTTCTTCTTTTACAGAATATTTATCTAGTTTTCTATTTTTGTTTCTCAAGAAAATGAAGGGTGATTTTTATCTATAGAAAACATAACGAGTTTTCCATTTATCGATAGGAAAATGGTTGAAAAGTACAAACCGCAGTTTTCAAAACTTACTCATAAAATGAAAAGTGACTTTTTTTTTTCTTTTCTATGAATTTTTTCCCCTTAAAAGTCCAATTTGAACATTCAATTTTCCAAGTTTTTCTTGAAAATCTTTTGGAATGAGCGGAAATTCTGTTGTATGTTTTTTGTGTTCATACCTATTTCGCCTCAGTATTTATCTTATGCAGTAGTTAGTTTCGAGTTTGGTTAAAAGCTTACTGGCCATTTAACATTAATGATTGTGAAGCTAAAGCTAAAAGTTATGATATTTTTCAAAATATTAGGAGGATGGTTTGCTCTATATTGAAGTTGATCCAGAGGGATCAGACACATGGAAATTGGATGCAGCTGTGGAACTTCTTAAGAATGGAGCTGTTGGTGTCATTCCCACCGACACTGTGTAAGTTACCATTAGAATGCATGTATGGGGTATATTTGTATGTATATATATAGCACAGTGTGTCTTTCACTTGTTCAGTTGTTTGTCTACATAGTTATTAGTTATCAATAAGCCCTGCACACAATATATACTGTTAGTGTTTGTAAGTTCCTTGTGAATAGGAGTAGATATCTGTGTATATAACTATATGTATAGCACTAGTACGTCTTTCAGAGTTTTAGTTGTTTGTCTACTTAGTTATTACATGTAAACAAGCCCTGCACACATTTAATTGCAGTGTTTGTGTTATACTAGTTCCTTCACTTCCTTGGAATGTCTTACACAAAATAATAGGGTCTAGGAGTTAAGATCAATTCTTCATGATTGATCATGTTTAACGACCTTCATTGGGAAGGATACAATAGTCGGTGAATACACTATTATTTTCTGATGGTATGACTTTTTGGCATCTATGTTTTGTTTGTGCTCTTGATAGGTATGCTATGGTTTGTGACATGACTAACCATGATGCCATTGAACGTCTTCGAAGGTAGATGTTTTTGTACTCCCATGTATTACTTCAAATGGTCGGAATCTTGCGGTTCTTCCAGTCATAACTGTAGTTTCTCTTTGTCTTTTTAAATGCAGATTGAAAGAAGTTGAGACTGGAAAGGCAAGCATTGCATTTATTATATCATCATATTTGATGGTATTGTGTTCCTGTTTTTTTTCTCTCTCTCTCTCTCTGATGTCATCTTATCACTCTTGCAGCCCTTTAGCATTTTATGTCGTTCTCTCCATGACATAGATACCTATACAACTGGGTTCCCTCGTGGGAACAGTTATGGCTTTTCTGACTATTTCCGAGCTGTGAAGCATTGTGTGCCGGGACCCGTAAGTATCTTTTGACTATCCTGTCTTATTTTATATGATATGCACATAGGTTGACCCTGTATGCTAGGTTTGGAGTGGCAAGAGGGGCAGGTTCGGTAACTAGTGAAAACAGGCTGTTTTGACGCACAAACATATTTTTTTGCTCATTTTTACAAACACTAAATATGTTAATTCCGATTACAAAAACAATACTTTTACAATGATAAAGAGAATCTTTGAATAAGACATTTTAGGAGGTCGTATGCAATAAAAAAGGACTTCAGACTACTATCAACCCATGTGATTATTTGATACATCTTCTTTTTAGCTAATCTTAATATTTGACCCATTTGAGACAAAACTCGATTCATATCAACCTATTCATAAGTAAATGAGTCAAAATTGCCACCTCTAAGTTTAAAGTAGTAATAGTTTTCTGTTCACCTCTTTCAATCTATTTGGTCCGGTTTTTGGGCCTTTGCTAGTTTGACAGCACTTCTAATGATTTCCTGTTTCTTTTTCTTCTTTTATTTGGTGGTTTGTGAATATAACAGTACACTTTCATCTTAACTGCAAGCAAAGCATTACCAAAACAGTGTGTGAAATATGGACCCACTATTTCGAAATATGCATCTAGGAAAACTTTGGGTGTTCGCATACCTGATGATGTTGTATGCCAAGCAGTATTGGAGAAGATGGGTGCACCTCTGATTTCCACAAGGTAAGGTTTATGGATCAAAGCGTACTCATCATTCCATAACTGCTTAACTAGAATTTTAGCAGCATCTATGGTCATTTTTAATCACCTAAATTTAGTTTATGTTGATGAAATGGTTAAATACTTGCATTTTTTGTTTCAGTGTCAGGTCACCAGTAGAGAATCAATGGATACTTGATCCAGTTCTAATAGCTGATACATATGGACCAGAGGTACCCTAAATATTCCAGTTTATAATATTAACAACTTATGATAAGGCCAAACGGGGTTCTATTTTTTCTCAAATTGGTCAAATAAAAATTGAGCTAAAGGAGGGGGTCAAATGGATCTAATGTGCTGAAAGTTGCCAAAGTCGATTTTTAATGAGTTTAGCTGGTCAAAAAAGATAAATCTGAGCTCGAGCAGGAACAGGAAATCGTCTAATGGGCTGAAAGCCAAAGTCTATAGCTAATAAGTTTAACTTCCTAAACTGTTCTATCCAATAAGTTTGATTATTATTGTAATAAAATTGATTTTGTATTTGTAGTCAGAATTAACGCATTAACTATTTATGAAAAATATACCAAGAGTATCTGCGGAGCCCAATACGCCAGGTTTAACTGGTGTTATAAATGACCCGTTTCAAAATTCTATTTTGTCCTGTTACCTGCGCCACCCTCTTGTCCCTATCTCTTTCAATATGGTTAAGAGAATTTCATTTGTCTTAACTATACTTATTCCAGGGACTTAATTTTGTCATTGATGCTGGTGTTAGAGTGTCTAACCCATCTACTGTAGTGGACATGATTCAGATACCCCCAAAAATTATTCGTCAAGGAAAGGTACTCTTTTCAATTCCTGTTTTAACCTTTGAGGACCCAACTTGGGCCAAAACATAATAGAACTAAAATTGATTTTCTAATATCGTTTGTATAAATTTAATGGTTTTAGGGTCCTAAACAGCAATGGATGGTTGAAGAGGACGGTGCAACTGAAGAAAGAGATTAAGAGAGTTGATATCACATGCTGCATAGCTAACACCGCATGTATAGTTTTGTACGAAGCTTAAACTGACTTCCAAGCATTGACATTTCACTTTTTGAAGGCAACCAATTCGCTTTTTGTTGAAGGTTGGTGGGTCACTGGGTCATTTTACATTGAATGTTGCAATTACTTAACAATGCTACTGGTTAACTAAAAGCCTGTGATATATATACCTATTACCTTGCCTGTAAGTAAACCGAGGAGATGTGTGTTCTGGAAGTTTATCTAATTTTACATTTCAAAATCACAATACCAGGTTTTGATGTTATCACATCATGAGTTTCGTACTAATTGCAACTAATTATCAATTGGTGAACCAAATTTACCTTCTCTTTTTTAGCTTCTAGTCGAATTCGACACTTGTGCCCGCTTTGAAACGCTTGCGCTCACTGCGTTAACAAGATGCATTTTTTCCCCTTAATATTATCAATCATATTGGCATTTCTTTTGAGGCTGTTGAGGATTGTCTGTTGAATAACATTGCCTGCTTATGACATTTGCAAAATACTTGTCTTTGTAGGCAACTCTGGGTTATAGTTAATCGTATTTTGTCATTTATTTTTAGGCTGTTATCACTTGAGCTCATCTATGCTTTGTTGGGGGAAAAACACACTATTGTTTGACATCGTTTGTAAATATCATCACACTAACCAATGGGCTGAATGTCCACAGTTGTAGTGGTGTTGTTTTTTTTTTTTTTTTTTTTTTTTTTTTTTTTTTTTTTTAAAACCAAAAAAAAAAAAACAAAAAAAATTTTTAAATTTA